>CAOLHI010002175.1:0-252500 GCA_948474755.1 Ctenosaura bakeri
CCTCCTCGCATTTTCATCTGCGAGGGGCTTCAGAGGGTCCTGCAGGTAGAGAGGGCCCGTCTCCCACTGCCGCCACTTCTGCCCTGGCGGACGGAAAGAGAAGGCCCTTGTGTTTCAGGCGTGGGCCAAGTATTTACCCAGCTGGCACCGTTTAGCTCCTACCTACCCAGCGAGGAACACCACGCCAAGGCTGTGTTTGCGGCCGAGCCATTGTGGATAAAAATAATACTGCCCCCCCACCTCCCTCCCCCCCAACACTCCCTCTGTGGTTCTCTTTCCAAATAAAAGGGCAAACTATTTCTGGTGGGTTTTTGGAGCCGTTGCAGCAAGGAGGGTCTCTGGAAACGGTCTCTTCCGCTGCTCCCCTCTCGAAGCAAAGCCCCCCCCGCCCTGTGGGCCAAAGTCTGTTGTCATCCGCATCTGAAATGAAAGGGTCCCCCCGCAAAACCCAAAATCACTGAAGGCCCCCTGTTTTGTCCATGGAGCAAGACCAGCAATGGATACTCTGATCCGGCAGCTGGAGGGGGGCAGGAAGGGAGTGGCATTGCAAATTGAGGAGGGGTCCCTGTGTTCTTGGGCTGATCCGTTTGGATTGGAATGGCAGGTGCCCCCAAGAGCACACGGAGAGGGGTCCCGTGCCTGTGAAGCCCTGCCGGGTTTTGCCCACAGAAGAGATTGGCACAAGTGAACTTCCTGGGCAACCCTCTGCCCCAGGAGGGCCCCCTTCTGTGCCCTTTCCTGCAGGAGCTTTGGGGGAAGGCCTCGGGTGCCACCTCCAAATGTCGGAAGGGACGTCACGTAGAGGACGGAGCAAATTCGTTTTCTGCTGCTGACTAAAAGACAAACCAACGGATCCAAATGACCAGAAAAGAGATTCTGCGTAGACGTGAGAAAAGTTTTTGAGAATTGTTGTTCCCAGAGGGCGGTGGTCTTTCCTTCTTTGGGGAGTGGGTGGCAATCCCCCTCCCCGGCCCACTGCCCATGGAGGCTTCTGAAGGGCTCTGGTTGGGGCCGGGGGGGAGGTACCGAGGCCCCTCTTCGCCTTCTGCCCCCTCCCCGCTTTTTCCCTGCGGCCGCCACAGTGTTGTGGTGCGTTCCAGGCCGGGCTGCGTGTGAGCAGGAAATGGCGCCAAGTGGGGCTTCCTGAGCGCCGGAGAGGAAACGCTGCCATCAGCAGCAGGGGGAGGCCCAGGTTAAAAATAACTTGGGTATATAAAGGCTAAAGAGGATCCCCTGCTCTCGTTCACACTCCTCGCTCGTTCGCTAGGCCGCTCGCCGCTGGGCTGGACGGAGGGATGGATGGACGCCCGTGCGGCATACAGGCCAGGCCAGGCCGGCAAGGCAGGCCCAGGAGGAGGCCGGTTCCCTCGGCTTCCCTTCTGCTCCGGGCCCTGGGGAGGAGGATGCAACTTGCCCTCGGCTCTCTGCGAGGTGGTTCAGTGCAGGGACCAGAATCTGGCCTTCTCCAGGCCTGTAACCCCTACACTGTAAGAGTGAGCACATGTTAGATGCCTTCAGGCCCTCCAGGTATCTCCGCACTGTATATCCCAGCATCCTTGCCCACTGGCTCTACTGTGCTGGGAGTTGATGGGGGGCACCCCCTTCAAAATGACCTGGACGGTCTCCCTGGAGGTGAGAAGAGAAAGCCACGGGCCATGATTCCAGAGAAGCTGCAGCTACGCCTCCGGGTGCCGGGGAGACATAGCGCTCCTTCCCACGGAGGCTCCGTTTCCAACTCAGGGACTCGATTCTTTTGGTAGGGTGGGAACGTGCAGTCCTTTTTGGCCCCTAACTCCCAATTCCAGGAGAAAGGTGGCCTACAAATACAATAAATAAATAAAATAAATCCATCTTCCCTAGCATTGCCAGTGATGAATGGATGATGGGAGCTGGAATCCAAGAACATCAAGAAAGCTGCAAGTTGCCCATGCTCCAACCCCTCTTAAGGGATTTTTGTTCTTTCTGCACGTGATTAGAACTCAGCACTTATATATATATATATATACAAACAAACAACCACAATGGCCTCTAAAACACTATGTAAGACAACCACCAACAGGTGAACAACAAGAATTAAACTATATGAACCATTTGGATTAACGATTAAACCATATAAATGTATTGATATACAAATATGAACTAAACAACACTTACATATATATAAATAAATATGTAAGTCAATAGTTATAATAAATACAGGCTTCACAGATATTTGTTGAGGACAATATACAGTTGTGAGCACGTGACAATGGACACAGGCTTCATGGATACTTAATGAGAACAATACACAGTTGCAAAGAACACAAAAAATGCAAAAGAGGAAATTACAAGATGCAAGGATACATCCTTTGCCAGAAACAAGACCACCATGGGCAACTGGTTGGCAACGTGCGGAGACGGACTGGCTTGGGGGGCCCTGGGATGGGGGTCTCTCTTCCCCATCCAGAAAGGTGGAGAGGGTCAGCAGCAGCAGCCGGAGCACCCCAGGGGTGTTGGGTTGGAGGGAGATGACGCCATGGGGGTGAGTTGAAACCCCCTCCATGTAGGTCACCAGAGGGGGCAGTTGGCAACCAGCCCCCCTTCACCCTATGGACCATCTCCAAGAGGGATGCAGGGTTGCCATGGAAACTGAGGCCATTGAGGCAGGGAGGGACCGCTCAGGTGCCCAAGATGACCGATGCCCTGCACTGCCAGGAGACCCGGGATATCGTTCTGAGGTGGGTGGCATCACCCTAGAACGTCACTACAGACCCCCCCAGCTGACAGTGGACAGCTCCTCCCCCCAAGTTCAGCCCCACTTCCTCCTCCTTGGGGCTTGGCGCACCGACACTGGCCAAAGAAGCCCCCCTTGCACCCCCTCCCTGCCCAGAGATCATCTGCTGGTGGGGGGCACCACCAAACAGGCCCCACAGCAGATGGCAGGGCACCCACCCAGCAAGGGAGGGGGGCAGGTATGGCTCCCAGTGCCAAAAGCAAGAGCCAGAATTGGGTGACTGTGGGCCCCTGGATGATGTCAGATTACAAAGCCCATCATTCATTCCCTGAATTAATTCGTAGCCCACCTTTCTTTGAATCAGCATCTACGGCTCTCCACCGCCTCAACTTTGTCCTCCCAACAGCCCTCACAAGTAGGCCAACACGTGACACATGGCTATACGTTATGGTTGTGTAGGGGCTGATGGGAGTTGTAGCCCGCAAAGGCTGTAGTCACCCACCCCTGAACAACAGAATATGGGCACTTGTGCAAAACTCCCAGGAAGCGGCATCCCTGTTGGCCAGGTTGTCGGAGGGCCTGCCTGAGGTGGGGGCGGGGACAGGAGACCCCTCCCCGCTTGAGTCCCTTCAGTCTCTGTGCTTTCCAGTTAAGATTGCCCCCCACTCTTCCTCCTCCAACACCTTCAAGGTGGCTCCTATGTGGCTCCTCCCCCCAGTTTACCTCCAAAACAACAACCTTGTAAGGTAGGCCACCCAGCCTTTTTTTTGGAGGGGTCACTAGGGAGCTAGAACTGGGGTGCAGATTTGTCCCAGTCTGGGAGTGTACCCCCTGCGCTGCATGGCCTCCCCTCCCCTTGAAGGGTCTCCTCTCTCTTGGCAGTGCCCCCCCAGAATACAAGGTGCGCTGAAGAACTGGGTGGGCCGTGGGGCCTGTTTGGTGGCGCACCCCCACCAGCAGACGATCCCTGGGCGGGGAGGGGGGTGCCAGGGGGGCTTCTTTGGCCAGCGTTGGTGCGCCGTCCCTTTCCCTCTGCCCGGTCTACTTCGCAGGGCTGTTGTAGGGAGGCTTAAAGTGGGGAGGGGGAAGAGGGGGGCTGGGGGCCTACAGACAAACCACCCTGGATGGGTAAGCAAGGGTCAGGCGGGTGGGCCCTCTGCCCATGCTCAGAGATACCCGTGGCCCCTACAGCCCAGGGGGGCAGAGGCGTATTTGCTCTGCTCGGAACGTACTCTGGGGTAGGGCGACCCTCCGCTTCGGTGGCCCAGGGGCCGGTCAGGCGGGAGGGGAGAGTGGCACTCTGCACGCGCTCAGAAGCCCTCGGGTTCTTCGCTGCGGGGGAAAAGCGCGAGGAAGCACCGGCGGAGGCCGGGCCGGGAGGGCGCTCCGGAGAAGCCGGCGATGCGCCCTGCGCGCCCGGCCGCGCGTCCTCCCCGTCCAGCCGCCTCCCGGTCCTCCTGGTCCTCCTCCTCCGCGCCCTCCTTTTATAGGGGAGCTAAATTTAGGCCGGGCGGCGGGCGGAGAAGGAGGCGGAGCGGCGCTGGCGGCGGCGGCGGCGGCGGCCGGGAGCCGGGGCCGGCCAGGGCAGCGGCAGCGGCGGGGAGGCGGCAGCCCCTTCCCCTTCCCTCCGCCGGGCCCTCCTTCGCCGGGACGCGCTTCCTGCGCCGCCGCCATTGGCCTGCGCCCCGGCCGGGCCGTCTTAAAAGGGGCGGCCGGCGAGCGGCGGGGCAGCCTCCGCCACCCCGAGCCCCGATGGCCACCGCCAGCCTCCCCTCCTTCGCCTCCTTCTGCTGCGCCCGGGAGAGCCGCCCGGCGCCCCCGCAGGTGAGTCCCCGCCGCGCCGGCCCAGCCCTCTGCACGCGCTCAGGAGCCCCGCTCCCTCCCGGGTTACAAGACCCCAAGGGGGTGGGGGGAGCCGGGCTTCTCCGGGTGGGACCAGGGATGGACTAGCGGGGGGGGGACTGCCGGGGAGGGGGTCACCGCATCCCAAAACGGGGGTGGGATGGGAGAGGGGGGCGCTCCCCTTCCCGGACTGCAGCTCCCATCATCCCCGCCGTCGGGCTCCGCTGACTGGTGATGGGGGCCCGATGGCGCCGGTGGTCGCCCCCCGAGGGAGTCTGGGATGCTGGGGGTCTCTCTCGGTGCAGCCCCCCTCCGCTAACGGCGCCCCCTCTCCTTCTCCCCCGCAGCCGGAGCCGCCGCCGCCGCCGCCCTTCTGGCCCTGCGGGCTGGAGGCCCGGCTGCCCCCCGGCGGCGCCCCGCTCCTCCCGCCGCCGGGCCCCTTCGACGGCCCCGAGGGGCCCGCCGGGGAGGCCGAGGACGACCGCGACCTCAACTCCGTCCTGGAGCTGATCCTCTCCATGGGGGGCGGCGCCGAGGGGGGCTTCTTCCCGGCCGAGGAGGCCAGCCCGGCCCCGACGGCCCGCGCCGACTGCGCCCTCGAGCCCCCGCCCGGGCCGGACTTCTTCTTCTACGGGCCCGGCGGCTACGAGAGCTACGGGCCCGCCTCGCCGCCCCTGGCCGAGCCCTACGGGGGCCCCCAACCGCCGCCGCTGCAGGGCCGCTTCTTCCTCGTCGGCCCGACGGGCTTCGAGGGCGTCAAGCCGGGGCCGGAGCCGTTCGGGCCCTTGGGGGGCTTCGGGCCGCGGCCGCCCCGGGTCAAGCGGGAGGGCTGCCGGGCGCCCGCCTGCCTCCTCCCGCCGCCGCCCCCCGCCGCCGCCGCCGCCCCCGGGACCCAGACGCCGCCGCTCAGCCCCGAGGACCGCCTGCCCCGCTTCCCCGCCGCCCCGTCCGCCTTCGCGCTCTTCGCGGAGGAGCCGCCGCCGCTGCCGCTGCCGCTGACGCCGCCGTCGTCGCCGCCGGGGCCCGGGGAGGGCAAGGCGAGGCGGGGGCGGCGGTCGTGGCCCCGCAAGCGCCCGGCCAGCCACACCTGCTCGTACGCCGGCTGCGGGAAGACCTACACCAAGAGCTCCCACCTCAAGGCGCACCTCCGCACCCACACAGGTGAGCGCGGACGGGCGGGCGGACGGGGAGGCGGGGGGGTCCCGGGGGTCCCGGGGGTCCGGGATCGGCCCGGCTAACGGCGCCCCTCGCCCCCCCCCGCAGGCGAGAAGCCCTACCACTGCACCTGGGAGGGCTGCGGCTGGAAGTTCGCCCGCTCCGACGAGCTCACCCGCCACTACCGCAAGCACACCGGGCACCGGCCCTTCCAGTGCCACCTCTGCGACCGCGCCTTCTCCCGCTCCGACCACCTCGCCCTCCACATGAAGCGCCACCTCTAGCCCCGACGCCGCCGACCCCGGACCCGACGCCGGCCGGCCGGCCCCCGGCGCGCCTCTCCGGGGAGGATGGAGGATGGACGGGGACCCCCGATCGGGAAGGGACTCCCTGGGAAGGAACGACGGAGCCTTCGGGGCCGAAGCGGACCGAGAACGGGGAGCCGAGCCCACGACGCCCCCCCCCCGACGGGTGGGATGCCGGGGAGGGGAGAGCCCGGACTGACCTGTAAATAGTGTCCATAGCGTTACGCGGAAATGCCGGACTTGGCGTTTTTCAGGCTTTTTTTTTTAAAATAAAAAAGTGTATTGCAAGAAGAGGCTAATCGGTATGAGAAGCCCTTTGGGAGGGGGGCGCCTCCTGGACTCCCTTCCAAGCGATCCCCCCCCCGGGGCAGGGGAGAGGGTCTCGCAGGGCGGCGCACCCCGGATGCGAGTGGGGGACCCCCGGCGCCCCTCCGAGGCGGCTTCCCGGGCTGCCTCCCGGGCCGAAGAAGGGAGGACACGGGGAGGGGGGAGGTGGGGGGGCGGAGGAGCGCCCCGGTTCGAAGGGCGCAATGACCCCACAAGCGGGGAGGGGGGTCCCGGGAAGCTGGGGCAGAAAGAGCCCGGGAGGAGGATTCCGGGGAAAGAATTGCGCAAAGCTGCAGCCCGATTGCCGCTGCCCTGATTTCCTGGACCCCCCCTTCCTCCCTGCAGCCACAAAGGGCCCCCAAGATTCCCCAGAAGCGCCCTTGGAGCAGCCCCGGCCCCCCTTCCTCTCTTGTAGGGCCAAACGTCATGGGGGAGAAGGGATAGGGAGGGACCCCCTTGGAATCCCGGCCAAGGGTGCCCCCCGAGTGAGCCAGGGAGCCAGCTCCCCCCCTAAGCAGCAGGGTGCCCATGGGCCCTCAATGCGCAGAGAGCTGGGGGAGGCAGTGCCGCCGAGTGGTTAGAGGGGCCAGGGCAGGTCCAGGTTCGAGTTCTCCAAGACACTAAATAGTTAATCCACGTTGGGAGCTAACTGTCCAGGGAGAGATGCCCCCCCCTGCCCACTGGGCAGCTTTGCCCACCCTCGGTGGCCAAGAATGGGGAGGCAGGGGGCTCCCTTTTGAGGGCTCAGCCTTCCCATAGAACCCCCCCAGCCACAGGACGGCCCCCCCACTCTGACAAGCAGTAACAGCAGGGTCCCGGGACTCCCATCCTTTCTGCTACACCTTTTGGGGGTTCCTGCCTGTGAGAGGGGCAACCAGGAGCAGCAACAGTCTGGGGGCAGAGAGAGCAAGGCCAACGGCCCCCAGACCCCTGGACCTTTGCACCCACCAAAGCCACTGGAGCTCTTATTTTTCGGGCTGCGCGGATGAGCCCAGAACGCAAGAGGCGGAAAAGAAGCAAACGAGAAAGAGGGCGAGAGAGAAAAAAGTCACCAGGAACCTCTGCTGCTCCAAAATAAGTAACATTTTCATTTATTATATTAAACAATAACATTTCTCTTATATTAAACAATAGACACAGAGAGCATGGGTTAAAATTCGACACCCCCTAACTCGACCCCCCTACTTGCTCCCCCCAGCCCACCCACCCTCTTTTGCTGTGTGATAGTTTCAAGGATAAATACAGATACAGCCATGTACAGAGGATTTGGGTCCCTCGGGGAGGGAGGGCGGGTGGCTCACCCCCTCCGCCAGATTTGGATGAGGTTGGCAGGACCCCAAAGAATCGGCACAGCCACGTCTCCTTCCACCAGCAGCAGCAGCCACCTCTTTCATGCAATGCCACCCTCCACACTCCGGGGCAAAGGGGGCAAAGGGAGGAAAGTCCCCCCAGCCCTGAGTGACAGGAGGAGGCTCCTCTGACCAGCCCCCTCCCAAGAGAGACGCCAAAGGACCCCTCTCACCCTCCAGTGAGAGGGCACAGAAAAAGAGCCAAGGAGGGAAAGCTCTCCGGGCTGGGGGGGGGTCTCAAGGCAGAGCGGCTTCTCCTTGGTTTTGGTGGGGGAGTGTAGGAAAGTTTGCACTGGCCAAAGGAGCGTCTGGCAAGGCAGGAAGGGGAGAAGGAAGGGGGGAAAGAGGCCTGGGGGGGGAGTAGGCAGTCCAAAAGCAAAATGGGGGAGACATCACCCCACATCTGACTCTGAACATGGGGGTGGGGGGACAGCAGACAATGGAAGCCTTCCAGAAGGTGGATATACAGGGCTCCGGGCTTTGAGGATGAGCCAGTGGGGGAGGATGGGAGTTGCAGTGCAGTAACCCTTAGAGAGCCCCAGCTCCCTTGGGAGTGTACAGACCAGAGGACCCCCAGGCCCCAAGGGGTGTGTGTGCACGCATGCATGTGCAGCCTGGGGGAGCCCCTTCTGGCCCTCTCCCCCACTCCCAGTCAAGAGGGCTCCTGCCAGCGTGGGGACATTTGGTGCCACACCAAGCCTCCTGGGGGTTCGGCGGTCCCTGGTGGAAGGGAGTGTCTCAGAGTGGCGGCTTCCCCACAGCTTTGGACTCCCTCCCCCGCATTTCTCCCCTGAAGGGAGCCAGGCCCACTCACACTCACAGGCAGGGAAACAGACACACGCGCACCTTGCGCACGGGCAAACCGAGGCAGGATCCAAACAAAGCTGGGGAAGCCCTGGATGGGAGCTCC
Organism: Ctenosaura bakeri; assembly: GCA_948474755.1. NCBI lineage: Eukaryota > Metazoa > Chordata > Lepidosauria > Squamata > Iguanidae > Ctenosaura > Ctenosaura bakeri. The sequence goes on from CAOLHI010002175.1 coordinate 8,602, forward strand.
TGCCAGCCGCAGCTAAGGGTCACTCGTGCAAAAACTGGCCACAAATGCAACACTCACATACACGCACCCACCCACACATAGACACTGACTCCGAGGAGTGTTTGGAAGGACCTCCAGACAGGCCCTTGGCAGCTGGATCCCAAAACTCCATCCTCTGCCCACCTGCCCTCCTTTCCATGTCTCTGCGCTGGCCCCGTGGCCAGATCCTCCTTCCTTGCAGGGGTCCTGGAAAGGCAGCAGCCCACTCCCCCCAACTGCCCTAGGTTGCAGGAGACACCCCCCCTCCATGTGTGCTGGATGCACACACAAGAGTTCACAAAGCGCAACCGAGTGACCTCCTGCCCACTCACTTGATGCCACCCATTGTTGAGTATATTACGGAAAAGAGAGTGCAAAAAGGGGAAAGGGCGGTGTAACTTCTAGAGGGAAATGGCCCCCAAGGTGACCCCTGGAGCCCACCTGGCAGATGCCAACCCGGCCTCTAGCAACCAGGCAGGCAAGCACCAGCTGCCCTGCACCTTCCACAAGGCAGAGCTATCATCACCACGCTTCTCGGCGGGGGTGTGTGTGTGTTGTTTTTTGAGCCAAGCGCACTCTTGGCAGCCCTGCCCTCAACCGCACAACGTACACAGCTTCCCCCAGTTTCGATATGAATCGGTGCTGGTTAAAAAAAACCCAAACACACTCCCTTTTGAGGATTTGATGCATGCCGTTAACAGGCTGATTTCCTGGGCAACTAGAGAGCATTTTAGAAGTCAAGGACTGAGGGGTGTGGGTCTGGTTGGGGAGCAAAAGAAGAACCCACCTAAGCACTGGTCCTAGATGAGCAATGCAGGCAGGGGGAGGGTTGTTTTCAAACGCACGCCCTTCCTTGAGCCTCCGAACTCAGCCTGGAAGAGGGGGGCTGGCCATCGTGTGGTTCAAAAATGTCTTGCTGCATGGGGGGCGGGCAGAAGAAGCAGAAAATGTGGAGGAGAGGAAGATCTGGCAATGTGCTTTGCAGCCCCCTCCCGTCAAAACGAGGAAACCAAAACAGCCCAACCACGGAAGAAAAACAAAGCTACCACCCGTGCTTTACGGACACGGTGCCTCTTTTCCAAGCGGAGGGGTGGGGGGCGGAGGGAGCAAGGGGCAGCCCCCAGAACGGACTGTCATTTGGGCTCCAGTCTTGGTGGAAAACGGCCTAAGCCAAGGGGAGAAGGGGGCTGGTTGCCCAGGGAGCGGCGGCTCTCATTCTGTCATCCTGGCTGCCGGTCGGTCGATGCCACAGAGAATTTTCCGACTAAGACGCAGTCTCTCCGATCTCCAAGGTCTACCGTACAAGGTGGTGGTTTACAAAAACAAAACCCCAAGACAGCAGGGGTGGGGAGGCCTGTGAAGTCGCGTCCCCCGCTTCCCAACACCTCGGCATTCGCTCCTCACCCATCGGTCCCACCAGGCAGCAGCCAGACTTAATCCACGAAATAAAAACAGGGAAGGGAGAGCTGAGCCAAGGGTCTCAGATAAGGACCGGCATCAACGGGTTCTCTCTCTGTGGGGCGGCGGGGCCCGGGCTCCCCTCTTCTTTAGGAGGCGGGCATGTCGGCCTTGCTGAGGGCGATGGCCAGCTCCAGGTCCTCCTGCTCTTGCCTCCGCAGCCGCGCCAGCCGGTCCCGCTCCGCCTTCTCGCTCTCCCGCTTGGCCCACGCCAGTTGCTGCTCCTCATTGCCAAGCTGAAAGGAAAGGGTGGCACCGTGAGACCACGCTTGTCGAGCCAGAGGGCAGGTGGGTGAGCTGGTGGGGCAGGGAAGGCGGGGGGCAGGAGACACCCCTCAGGCCTGCCGTGTGTGGGGAAGCCCATTCAGTGGCATCAGAGGACACAAACACGCACGCACGCACATCACTAGCAGAGCTCCAAATGCACCAGGCGCTGATGGCCACGACATTCTGCTTCATTCAGCCTCCTGTTCTGCCCAATCCAGCCCCCGCCCACCTATAGGGGCAAGGGGGGAGCCAGAGTTCCACAACGCTACTTTCTGTCTTGGAGGAAGGGGGCACCCCAGTGGGGAACACGCCATGGCTCACTCTTCCTGGCCCTCCCTGAGACTCGAACCCACCCCTGCTCCCTTTTTGCTGACATTCCCTCTGCCTCCCTCTAAGCCCTTCACCCCTGGGTTCATTTCTGCCCTGGCCCCCTTCCTGCTTCCCTTCTTCCCCTAAACAGCCAGGCCCCTGTCAGTTTCTCAGTTCTCAATCCGGTATGCTGATCAGAATCGGGTTTCTGTTCCCTCCACCTCCTGTTTGCCTTCTCCTCTCTCTTCCCCACTTCCCTCCGGCTAATTGTTCTGTTCCTTTTGCTTCTCGGACTCATCATCCCGGAAGCTGGCCTCTCCCCCAACAACTGGCTGAACCTCAGCACCCCGGTCGGAGTCCCGGATCCTCCCAATTTCGCTGCACTCAAAATAGATCTCCCCTCATTCCTCTTTTCTGCCCTGATGAGTGTATTTTTCCTTCTTTTATCTTGCAATCTAGTTTCAGCATCTGTTCACTTTAGAGCCTCCAGACTAAAAGGCAGAGGAAGAACATTTTTTCAAAATATATACAATTTTTTAAAATGGCCCTATCTTTTTGACTCCCAGCTTCTGCCAGCCGGCCCGCCCCATAGCAATACCCCCCACGGGCCCAATGGTGGCCACGATTCTGCCCTGGGTGAGGAGGCAGTCCTTGCCCTCTGACTCTCTTCTGCCTCCTGTTTCACTGGGGAGGGAGGCTCAGCTCTTTCAGGCGCCCCACGGCAACGCCCCTTCCCTCAACCTCCCCACCAAAAGGGGGCCTGTGGGCTTAACAAGCCCCCGGCATCACCTTGTATCTTCTCCTGAAGGCTGGGAAGACCTCTCTACCACCCCCAAGCCAACCCCCAAGGAGGTGTATTCCCCCCCAACGTCAGCAGACAGACAAGGGATGGGGAGCCAACTGATTTCCAAGGGGCTGGGAGGAGAAAGCCCCCATCTGTCTGCCTGTCCCCCACTCTTCCCCTCTCTTTCAGACAGGAGAGTCTTCATCAAGCCCCCCCTCCTCAATTACACGCGTGCCTGATCCCCTGAGGATCCAGGACAAAACAGGTGCCGAGGGGCCTGTGACCCTGAGGTCAAGGGGCACCACTCCCCCTTTTCTCTGGATGCCAAGCAGGACAAAGAATCTCCCCTTTGGGACTGTAAGTCCCAGGTAAGCCCCTCCCTCCCTCCCCAGCCTGCATCTGGTGGATTCTGGGACCTACACTCTAAATTCTGGCCATGATTAAGCTGCAGCCCAAGAGACCGCTTCCCCTGCCCAGTAGAGCCCTGGGCGTGGGGTGGAGGGGTCCCCTCCAGCACGTGGGAGGTGCATGGGGGAGGAACAGTGTGGGTATTTCTGTGGGCAGTCCCGCTGGACCTTGGACTTTAATTTCCTCCTTTGCTCAGGATGAGCACGAAAGGACAGTCAAGCCCACAGATCTGTGGGAACTGTCCCTTTTCCAAAAGGAGCAGCCACATTAATGTTCCCCTCCCCACAAAAAACACCGTCAACTGATTTTTACAAGCTTGAGGAACAGCGTTTCCCTCTGCCTCCTCCTTGGATATCCCAGAAAAAAAAAGAGGCTGCAACCCACTTGGCCAAATCAACTTTCCTGATTGTCACAACCTGAACTTCAGCTTGGATTTCACAGAGTTTTTGGAACCCAAAGCAGGGACTGCTTTGCCAGATGGGCCCCTTGGGAGATGGCTAATGGGTGAGAAAAGGAGGCCCTCTCTGGAGGCCCTAAAAGCAACGCAAGAGGTTCTAATGCGAACCTGTCTGCCCCCAGCACTCCCCCACCATGATCTTCCCCCTGTTGCAGATGAAACCTGGCTCCCTAGAACCAATGGACCCCTCTAACCAGTGGCATCCCATCCCAGGCTCTTGGTGTTGCCCACCCAAGGTGGTCGGAATACAGAGACATCAACAGAGAATGGCTACGGTGGACGGGGGAGGCGTGCGAGGGAAGGCAGCAGGAAGACTAAGAGGCAGAAGCTGGGAGGACAGAGAAAGAGGAAGTGGAAAGGGGGTACAGCTGAAACAGGAATGGTCTCACCCCCTCCTTCCCCCCACCTGAAACCCCAGCGTCAGGCAGCTCAGAAGCAGTGGCGGCGGCTGGTTTTTGTTCAGAGCCAGAGAGAAGGAACGGCACTTACTGAGCTGAAGTCCGCAAAGCCCCGGGCGGGCTCTTTGGAAGCCTTCCTCGCAGAGGAGGAAGAGGAAGAGGAGGAGGAGGAGGAGGGGGCGGGGGAGGAGGAGCAAACAGGTCTCTTCCACTAAATAGGTCCCCAAACCCCTTTGTGCTCTGGAAGGGGTCACTGCTGTCAGCCCCGAATGGCTGAAACGGGTCGGGGGGCTTGGCAAAATCGGAAGACCCCACGTGGTGGCTTACGGGAGGACTTTTACCTGGAAAAGGTTGAGAGAGAGAGAGAAAGAGAGAGAGAGAGAGAGAAGGAAGGGGGGAACAAAAGGAAGAGAGGAGAGGTTACTCACCAGGGAAAGAAGGAAGGAAGAATGGAAGGGGGCAAAACCCCCTCGCCCCCCAACCCCCAACCTCACAGAGGGGGAACAATGCCCTCTGGCCAGATCGGGCCCTGGGGACTCTGCTAGGACCCAAAGGGTGTTGTGGCTTTTGCTCCTCCCAAGAGAGTCCTCCTCCTCCTCTTCCTCCCCCCCCCACAGCCAAAACATGGTTGGCAAAGGGGCCTCTGCTCAACTCCGGGGAAAAGGGTGGTTCTCCTTCCTTTGCTGGGACAGCCTGGCAATGGGTGGAACTGATGCCCATCCTCTGGCAGAGGCGGGAAAGTGATTCCCACCAGAGGGGGAAGCAGTGGTTGGCAAGGGGGGACTGCCAGTTGGTCTGCAGGGCCTCTGGACTTTGGGGGGGGGACACCAGCATGTCAGAGGTTTTGGACTTTGATTCTTGCCAGCCTAGCCAAGGGGAAAGGGATGATGGGAGTTGCAGTCCCTGAGGCTATAGGGAGATGTTGGAGGACCCCTCCCAGTACAAAGCCAGCGCCTGCCCTGGTTCTGCCACCTCCCCTTTGGACCCCCCACAACCAGGATTCCTAAAAGCTGTTCAAGTTCCTGTCCTTGCAGCAGCTCGACAACTGCTGGCTTCAAAAGGCAGAAGTCAGGTTTTGCCCCCAGGGCTCGCCTTTCCCACCAAGGCTGTTGTGACTTTGACTCTCCCCACCCCATTTAGGCCCAAATGAACCAGCTGATCCTGAGGTACTCACAAAAGCCCCCCCTCTTGCCCTTTAGCAATTGCTCTGCAGAAGGCAGCCGGTTCCCAGGGGCTGCAGTCTTAAAAAAAAAACAACTACAGAAAAGACCAACTCCACTCACAATTTAAGAAACAGAGAAAAATCTTCATTCCCTGAGTGCAAGAAGTGTCCTGCAAAACTTGGAAACCTACATACTGAACTGTCAACCCAAGTAGGCCCTAAAAGGAAGGAGGAATGGTTTTATTGCCTGATGCAGATGGTGAGGCCAGTACAGGGGCCGTCCCACAGTGAGGAGGGAAGGGGGCTTCTGCCTCCCCCCCTTGGCATTTCAGCCACTGAGAAAATGCTCTCCAGTGGCGTGAGAACAGAGGCCAAGACCTCAGCTGAAGAGCAGAGGTGTTAACCAAGAGACAAGGTGCCGACTCCGCAGAGGCAGATTCTCAGCAACCAAGAGCGTGTGTTGTCTGCAAGAAGCCGGAAAAGGAAAATGGTGACAACCACCACCATCAGGAGGAGGAGGTGGCTCAACCATGCCTCTCTCCGTGCATGTTGTTTTAAACACGCCTGTTGTTTTAAAGCTGACCTCCAATGGCTCCAAAGCTGGGCATGGCCTGGGTTTCAGTCTCAAAGCCCCCTGCCCCGGGTGCCAAAGCTCACACATCACAGAGATCGATCCAACGCACCCAAATATAGACACAGATCCACACCTGGCTCCCTCTGGGTCTCACTGCACAACTATTCGGAGAGTCTGCAGCCAGCACCCGAATTGACTCGAAGGGGGGGGGCTCCAGCTGCCACTGGGATGCCAGAAGCAGGGTAGGGAGCATACACCTTCTTGACATGGTCGGTCTGCAACCCCCACCTCCCCTCCCCACTGGCTAGGCCAGCTGGAAGGCTCCTGCTGGCACCGACTGTCCACCAAGATGGAGAGGGCGTGTGATCCAAACCACAGCTTGGCCTCACGTCTGAATCGGCAAACACTTTGGGAGCTCCTGCTTTGACTTCAGAGTCTACTACAGGCCACCAAGACAAGGTGGTGGATGATGCTTTTTCGGAAACCAAATCTCAGAAATCTCAAAGATACAGTATGATTCCAAAGATACAAGAACTAATTTCATTTCGGGGACTCCAACTACCCCGACATCTGCTGGGAGACTAATTCTACTAAGCACAGACTCAAGCATCAAATTCGTGATATGCCCTGCAGATAATTTCCTGTTTTGAAACGTGGAGGAGGGAATAAGGGGATTGGCAACCCTGAACTTGATCCTGGAATCACAGCCGCTGGCACTTTCAGGAGGAAGTGACCATGTAATGCTAGAATTCACAACTGTGGGTATGAGCCAATGAAGGGTACAGTCAAACACAGACCCTGGATTTCAGGAAAGCTGATTTTGCCAAGCTTGGAGAAATGTTGGGTAGAATCCCATGGCTAGACACACTAAAGACACCCAGCAACGGTGGAAGATCACGACGAAGGAGCTGCAAAAAGCACAATCCAGGGATGAAGAACAGTGGAAAACATCTGAAAAAGCCAATGTGGCTGCACAATAAACTTGAGGAGGAAGTGAAAATACAAACAAGCATGTATGAAGAACGGAAAGAAGGACACATCACCAAGGAAGAATACAGATGTTTAGCCCAAGCTTGCAGGAACAGAGTTAAGGAAAGCTAAAACTCAAAATGGTTTGAGACCGGCTAGGAAAGGAGGAAGCAAGAAAAAAGAGGGTTTTCAGATGCGTTTGAAGCAAGAGTGACCAAGGAGGCAGTGAGACCACTGCTCACTGCGGATGGCAAAATGTTAGCAGATCACAGAGAAAGAGCAGAACTGCTCAACACCAATTTTGCTTCCATGCACTAGCAGAGGTCTTAGCAAGGCATCTCGATTGCCAATCAAGATTGTCAGGAATCAATTTAGTAATGTTTTACCTAGTTAACCTAAATGACTTTAAATCTGCAGGGCTGGAGAAACTGCACCCCAGAATACTGAACGAACTTGCTGATGTATTCTCTGAACCACGTGCTCTCTTTTTTGAGAAATCTTAGAGAATAGGTGAGGTACCAGAGGACTGAAGGAAGGCAAACATTGTCCTACTCTCCAAAAAGGATGAAAAATAAAAACAAAATAAAATAAAAGCAGGGGAACTACAGACCAGTCAGCCTGACCTCAATACCAGGAAAAATATTAGGACAGTCATAAAGGCATCTGTTTGCCAGTACCTGGATAATAACGCAGTGATTAGTAGGAGGCAGCACTGGTTTATCAAGAACAAATCCTGTCACTCTAATCTTGTACCTTTTCTTTGACTGGGTCACTAGTTTAGACAATCATGGGAATGCTGTAGATGTCATTTGCCTGGATTTCAGCAAAGCCTTTGACAAAGTTCCCACTGTATTTTGATTAGCAAACAAATTAAATGTGGGATACGTGGAAACATTGTTCAATGGATCCATAATTGGTTGGAAAACCATATTCAAAAACTGTCATCAATGGCTACGCTTCAAAATGGAGGGAAGTCTTGAGTGGAACCACAGAGCTCTGTCCTGGAGTCATTGCTTTCCAACATTTTTATCATTGACTTAGATGATGGGGTAGAGAGAATCCTTATCAAAGTTGTGGATGATAAAAAAGACTGAGGTAGCTAACACACAGGAAGATAGGAACAGAATTCAAAAGGACCTTGATAAACTATAAAACTGAGCTGAAATTAAGGGACTGAAATGAAAGAGACAAATGAAAAATTCTACATTTAGGCCACAAAAACCAAATGCCTGGGTATAATATGGGGGATAGTTGACTTAGCAATGTGAAAAGGACCATGGGATTACTGTTGATCATTAAGTGGAACATGAGGCTGCAGTGTGATGCTGCAGCAAAGAAGGCAAATGCTATCCTAGTTTGCATTAACAGAAGCATAGTTTTCAGCATATTCTGCACTAGGTCAAGCCTCATTTAGAGTACAGCACTCAGTTCTGGGTGCTCATTTTAAGAAGGATATAGACAATTTGACAAATCTTATTTCTTTTTATGATGATAGACGAAGGGAATGCTGTAGATGTAGCATATCTTGACCTCAGTAAGGCCTGTGACAAAGTTCCCCATGACGTTCTTGCAAAAAAGCTAGTAAAATGCGGGCTGAACAGGGCTAATGTTAGGTGGACTTGTAATTGGTGGAACGACTGCACCCAAAGGATAATCAGCAATGGCTGCTTTTTGTCCTGGAGAGAGGTGACTAGTGAGGTGCCACAGGGTCCTGTCCTACGCCCAGGGCTATTCAACATCTTCATCAATGATCTGGATGAAGGAGTGGAGGGCAGGCTGATCAAATTTGCAGATGATACCAAACTGAGAGGGGTTGCTAATACCCCAAAAGATAGGATCAAATTTCAATATGACCTTGACAGTTTGGAGAGCTGGGCCAAAGCTAACAAAATGAATTGGAACAGAGAAAAATGTAAGGTCCTGCACTTAGGCAGAAAAAATGGAATGCACAAATATAGGACGGGGGATGCGTGGCTGGACAACAGTACGTGTGAAAGGGATCTAGAAATCTTGGTAGATCACAAGCTGAACATCAGTCAGCAGTGTGATGCGGCAGCCAAGAAATCCAACACGATTCTTGGTTGCATCAATAGAAGTATGGTGTTTAGATTGAGGAAGGTAATGGTACCACTCTATTCTGCATTGATTAGGCCTCATTTGGACTCCTGTGTCCAGTTCTGGGCACCTCAATTCAAGAAGGATGTTGGCAAGCTGGAACGTGTCCAGAGGAGGGCGACCAAAATGGTGAAGGGTCTGGAAGCCATGCTCTATGAAGAACGCCTTAGGGAGCTGGGGATGTTTAGTCTGCAGAAGAGAAGGTTAAGAGGGGACATGAGAGCCATGTTTAAATATCTGAAGGGATGTCATGTTGAGGAGGGAGCAGGCTTGTTCTCTACCGGTCCAGAGACTAGGACACGGAGCAATGGATTCAAGCTGCAGGAAAGGAGATTCCACCTGAACCTCAGGAAGAACTCCCTGACGGTCAGAGCTGTCTGGCAGTGGAATCTGCTGCCTCGGAGTGTGGTGGAGTCTCCTTCTCTGGGGTTTTTTAAGCAGACGCTGGATGGCCATCTGTTGGGAATGCTTTGATGGGTGTTCCTGCATAGCAGGGGGTTGGACTTGATGGCCCCTGGGGTCTCTTCCAACTCTATGATTCTAAGCTGGAGCAGGTTCAGAAGAGGCTATGAAAAGGATAAGAGGCATGGAGAGCAAACATATGAAGAAAGGTTGAGGGATTTGGGCACATTCAACCCAGTGGAAAGAAAAATGAGCAGTGACAAGATTGCCTTCTTTAACTGCCTCAAGGTTTGTTACAGAGAGCAGGTGGCAGGTTTTTCTCTGCTGCCCCAGAGGGGAGGACCAGGTTCGTGGTTTAAAGAGAGAGGAGGGTAGATTTCAGCTGAAGATTAGAAGCAACTTCTAGATGGTAAAAATGGTTGGGCAAAGCAACCAACTGCTTGGGGAGGTGGAAGGGTCTCCTTCTCTGGTTGTCTTCAGAATACGGCTGGAGAGCAACCTGCTTCTGAGGGTCTCCAGTGGGAGCTCCTGCCCTGACCAGGAAATTGGGCTTGAAGGGCCCAGAGGTGCCTTCTGGCTCTAGGATCCAGTGACACATATGGGAAAGGAAAGCACCAGCAGGTGCCAACTGGGTGCCTGGGAGATGATGGCATGGGGGGCTGCAGCCCTTTGCCCGCCACCCCACCGCTCTCTGTTCCAGCCACCAGGTGAGCAAAGGTAGCTCCCCAGGGAGATGAGCCGGAGCTTTGCCCGCTGCTATAGCTGGTGAGTGGTGCTGCTCTAACCGCGCTGAGAGGAAGTGGCTGGTTGGGTGGGGCTCCATTGCAGTTGGTCCCACGATCTGAGCAGTGCAGGAGCAGCACGGAGCGGTCTTGCAATCACTGACACCCACACAGACTTCCTGTGCTTAGAAAAAAATCTCTTTCTTTCTTTTGATGCACAACAACTTTTACCTAGAAGCCCGTTGGTGGTAAGAGCCAAGAAGATCCCTTATCATCAGCGAAAACACACACACACACTTACACAGAATGCCCGCTACATGCACTCCTAATAATCTGTTTGAACTTTCAAGGTGCTCCTCCTCCTCTTAACAGATGGATTTGGGAAGCTCCCAATACAAGGACGCAAAACGGCCACAGAGCCCAAGGAACGCGGGCCGGCAACCAGATTATCTGCAGGCACAAAAGGCTCTGAAGTCTTTCTTCAGAGCCTGGAAGCAGAGAGGTGGCACGTTCGACCAGAGTGGAAAGCCTGCCCCTCCCCTCCCCTCCCCTCTGTGGGCACATGCTTCATCCCCTTCAGCCAAGGAGGAAAGCGCAAAGATAGACAACTGGGCAAGGATGCTCTGGCAGCCATGGACTCTGAGGTCAAGAAAAGAAGTGCCAATGCTCTGGACCCAAAGCAGCACGTGGGGAATTTGCTCCCCAAGCGCTTCTAGAAATGTGTGTTCGAAACATCACTTTCCTGTCCCTGCCGCAATGGAGGGGGGCAGCTTTGCAGCAGAGCAAACACAGTAATATTCTAGGGGGAAGCACACTGTGTTTGGGTCACATAATACAGGAGAGGAAGCAAGGTGTGTGGCAGAGGGTGACAACAGGAAGAGTATCCTTGGCACCTCTGGGGTGGGGGCATGAGTAGCAGCCCCAAGCCTTTTTTGTTAGGAGAAGAAGTGGTTCTGCCCAGGTGCAGCAGTTTTAGCTGAGCCTCCCTAGATCTCCCTCTCCACCCACACATGATCCCCATAGATCTCCGAATCATGGCCACCTCTGAGTGCAAACAGGAGAAGAGAAAGAGTGGGGAGAGAGAAGAGAATCTGACCCCCCTCACAGCCAAGAGTCCCTTCCCAGAGGCCCCCAGAGACAGGGCAACTTACCACTGGGTGGCTTGGGCCGTGGAGGCATGTTCTTCTTTGGCGGGAGTGCAGGAGTGTCTGTTTGACTCTTGAAAGGGTCATCCGGGAACCCGGTTCCTCCGAAAGAGGAGGACGAGAACGGGTCGGAGGCTGGAGGCTGCAGGAGAAAGACGAGCTGTCAGGGCCAAGAGAGAGGGAGAAAGAGAGAGAGAAGGGAAGCACAAGCCAGCCAACGGAGGCTCCCCCAGGCAGGCAAGGAGAGCAGGGAGTCTCCTGGTCCCACCTGGAACAGGCTCGAGCTCAGCCACTCAGACGCAGTCTCACTGCAGGGCAGTGGTTGGGGCAGTGGTGCATTCCTCTGCTCACCAAGACCCCAAAGCTTGCCCTGGCAAGTGAGAAGAGTCTGCCCCAGGCCTGGCCTGGTGCAGGGGCAGGAGGACTTCTTGTAAAGCAAGAGAGGCCTTCTGGTCCTCTGGGAGCCGGAGGTAGACAGCGGTGGGCAGGAGGCACCCCCCACTACTGTGGCAGTTCTCAGCCATGGGCCCTCTGGAGGTTGGTGGACTTCAAGCCCTGGAAGGTCCCCTGCCCGGCTGGTTAAGGTACAAGGGGGCTCAAGGTCAGGAACCAATGGACTATCTTACTGCATGGTGCACCAAAAAGGGAGCATGCTGGCATTCTCTTGCCCCATTTACAAAGAGGGGTCCTCTAGGAGGAGACAGTGAGCTGGACCTCTTCACTGTCTCTGCTAGGGGAGGGCAGGCAGGGACTTTCCTACCTCCTCCTATCCAAGAGACTTTTAGGGGGCTAGAGTGGGGGACGGGGCTGAATTTAGGGCCATCTGCTTGGGACGCACAGGGCGGCCACATCACTGCACGCATCAAAATTTTGCCCAGAAACTGGCTAACTGGACTCCTTTTTTCACTCTCATTGCTTTTAAAAACAGAACAGGGTTGGAGTTGAATGCTTTTCTTGCAGATCAAGGAAGGTGGACTACCAAAAGCTGAGCAAGAACCACAGTGTGGGAGAGTTTTGAGAGAACAGAGACAAGCCGGCCACTCCTTGGGGCTGTTTTGCTAGCGCAGCAACTTGCAGAAGCACCGCTTCTGTGCCCAGTGGGAGGAACGGTGGACTCCTTGCAGAGTCTTCAAACTATCTGTCTGACATCTCCCTGTAACCTTTCATATGCACAACAGCCCTGTGAAGCAGGCTGGGCTGAGCAAAAGAAGGAAGAACAGCCTTTCTGCCCAGCTGCAAGTTTCATAGTCAAGGAGGGATCTGCTGGCCAGCCAGGCCAAGAGGGAGCTCCTGGGCCAGAGCAGAAGAGACTCATTAGCAAAGTGGCCAGCATCGCCTCCTCCAGGCCCCTATTTCCTACCAGTGTGCTCAGTGAACTCTCCAAGGCAAACTCCTGTTTCCTTCCCAGCCACTGAAGGGCCTGGTGCCATGGAGGGGAGAGTTCGCGGGGAGAAAACCCACCTTGGACATTCGACTGAAATCTGCAAAGCCTTCGCTGCCGCTGCTTCCCCCTCCGCTGCTGAAGGCGCTGCTGCCGAAGGCGTCCAAGGTGCCAAAAGGATCTAGAAACCGAAAGGCCGCAGAGCAGACACCTCACTGTCAGGGTCTGTGCCAAACAAGCTAACGTGCCACAGATCTCCCCCACCCCTGCGGTTGCCACTCGACTCCCACCCAAGGATCTCACAAGACACCTTTCCCCCGTGGCCCCCAGCAGTGAGCTCCCACTGACAACCTCCTCCCATTCCTCAGGCCCAGCTGAATAAATCCAAAATCTTTACCAAAAGGAGACACAGAAGGACAATTATGACTCTGCCCTGGGTGGACCCAATCTGGCACCAGGGCAGCCCCACTTCTCACCTGGCACTTTCGATGAGCTCAAGGACAAGAAAGGATCATCATTCTCGAAAAAGTTTGACTAAAGGAATAAAGCAGAGGAAAAGGTCAGAAAAGGCTCAGGAGGGAGAAGACTGCTAGGGGGCACAGACACTTCCCAGCATACAGACAAATATTTGTGTGCATGCACCAAGAGAAATGCTTCAAAGCTCCTCCTGGAGACAGGTGTAACCCCAACTGGCCCCTGGCTCCCTCTGGGGCTGCCTTGGAAGCCCACCTGAAACCTCTTGTGGGTTAAACTTCAGCTAGCAGATTACAGATCCACTGCTGGTCTCTGCAGTCAGAGAGTGGCTGAGCTGGAGCCCGTTCCAGGCAGGGCTGGGAGACTCCCCGCTCTCCTTGCCTGCCTAAGGGAGCCTCCGTTGGCCGGCTGGTGCTTCCCTTCTCTCTTTCTCCCACTCTCTCGGCCCTGACAGCTGGTCTTTCTCCTGCAGCCTCCACCCTGTTCTCGTCCTCCTCTTTCGGAGGAACTGGGTTCCCGGATGATCCTTTCAAGAATCAAGCAGACACTCCTGCACTCCCGCCAAAGAAGAACATGACTCCATGGCCCAAGCCACCCAGTGGTAAGTTGCCCTGTCTCTGGGGGCCTCTGGGAAGGGACTCTTGGCTGTAGGGGGGGTCAGATTCTCTTCTCTCTCCCCACTCTTTCTCTTCTCCTGTTTGCACTCAGAGGTGGCCATGATTGGGGGATCTATGGGGATCATGTGGGGGTGGAGAGGGAGATCTAGGGAGGCTCAGCTGAAGCTGCTGCACCTAGGCAGGACCACAATCACACCCCCACCCATGTCACCCATCTGGAAACAACCACACAGCTTGTGGGCCCATTTCCAAGCAAAGGTTGAAATCCAGCCGTCAGTTTGGAGTCTGTGTTCAACAAGAGAGACACATCAGTCTGTTTTAGTAAGAAAAGGAAAGATTCCCCATGTCTTTGGGTGCAATCCATTATTCTACAGGGATATCCTTTTGGTGGGGTATGTGTGCTGGAATCCCAAGTGCGATGGGATACCAAAAAGGTGCAAATGGTCACCCTTCCCAGGGTTAGGGGAGATGTAACAGGATTGTCTGGTCATTACCCTTAAGCGGTCAAAGCAGAAACTCTGCTTCTCCAAAAGTTACTTCTCTTTATGTAAAAGTCATTTCGAAGGATGATTCTTTAGTCAGCTGTGCAGAAAACCTGCATGTAAATATGTGTTGTATGCCAAGAAAATATTATCCCCCTTCACACCTCTGCCCGTGGCTTGGAACTAACGGCGCAGCTAGATTGCTCCCACCCCCTCCCTTGTTTTTCTCCATATCCTTCTCGATTACAGGAAGCCCTGGCCTTTTGACAGCCTGTTAATTTGACGACTCGCTCTGTCAATGCTTCCGAATCAATGATGAGTTCTATTAATTTGATAGGGGGTCCACTCTTTCATCAACTCTTGTTCTGTGGGGGCTCACCTGGGACTGTTTTCTCTCACTTGCAAAGGGAGCTGGGAGTGGGGAAGAAGACACCAGGACAGCTGAGAGACTTTGCAAGTCCCAAGTGAGCCTTCATGAGTCCTTCGTGCTGCCTACGGCACAGTATACGCATTCTGTTTTTCAATGAATTCCATTTTCTGACAGTACTCCGGTCCTTAACCTCTCAAATAAGTGAGAGAAGCCTGTAATCCTCTTCTGTGCTGCTTCAGCCCTTGGGAGGAAGGGAGGAACCTAAATCCAGTTAATGATGGTGATAAATATGCAATTTCATTGCAGGGGGGTGGGAGGACGATTGACCTGCCAGGCAGTTGAGAAGTCCAGAAGACTGAATAACAGAATTCCTAAATAAACCCAGAAATGAAACGATAAAGCATGGACACAGAAACATTCCTTACTTTGGAGGGCAGTGCAAGATTTTGCAAGAATGGATCTGAAGTAAACGGATCGCTCTTCTCGGCCTTCTTAAAGAAATCTTCGGGCGCGGAAGCCCGGAAGGGGTCGCTTTCTTCAAAAGGATCCCCCCAAAAGGATCTGTCCAGAGAGAGTTCAAGACGTGGAATTAACAGCAATGCATGGCAACAGTGCAGAGAGCAGGTGGGCTGAGGGAGCCAAAGAGGGACCCCCAGTTTCCAGTGGGGCAGAACCAACACAGGGCCCCCCTCCAGGCCCTCTTGGGTTTCTGTGCCAGCAAATATCCAACAACAATTTGGGTCTGAGAATGAAAAAGGAAAGCAAGCTTTAACACTGAGATATTATTTCACGGACTATTTTCACGTTCCCCTGTTTTATTCTTCATTAATTTGTTTAAATTATCATCTTGTACAGACCTGCTGATAAAGAGTCATCATCAGATCTCACTCTGCCCCCCACCTCATCTGCTTTGGGAAGGCACGTTAACAAAATTAGAAATGCCCTTTATATTTGAAAACATCTCAAAGGGGAGTATAGTGAGAACAAATACAATAAAACTGATTGCTAAAAATAAGAAAGTGATAACCAAATTAAAACAACAAAACATTCAATTCAAACCATTCATTCATTAAAAAGCAAGAGAATAACAAAATGAATGGTCAGGAGAACAGTCAGTGAACTGGGCTGGCAGAAGAGTCTTTAGATGACGGCAGAAACACACGAACGCAAACCCTTTGAGGAGCCTGCCTTCTTTCAAAAAGGAGGTTACCACACATTTAGGGGAGGAGCAAGGGAAAAGGAAGACACAACCAGATCCCTCAGTTTGTTCCATACACACACTCTGCCCCGGAGGCATAAAACACCATTTTCGAGCAAACCAACCACTGTTGATCTGAACCCTGAAAGAAAAAAGACCCAGCAGTGAGGATGTGGGACGCTCTCTCTCTCACCTGACGCTGCCGGGGGCTGCTCTGCAAAGGGGTCGTTCTGAAATGGGTCACCTAGGCAAAACAGAAAAAGAAAGGGGCTGAATTCGCCGGACCTCCTGCCTGCCCCACTGGAGGACTGTCACCTCCCACCGCTCATCCTTACTGCCTTTGAAGGGGTCCTCGGCATGGAAGGGGTCGGGGGGCAACTCCTGGGCCCCCGTGCTGCTGAACAGGAGGGCCTTGCTCTTGAAGGGGTCGTCCTGCAATCGCAAAGGGAGGGGCTGGGGTCAGCAAGCCAAAGGCCCCCCACGCGCCCACAAACCCCGCTGTTCCAGCAGCCATTTCAGTAAAGGCTGTTTTACACTTTTTACGGGTAGAAAGGAACCTCTGAAATCCGCAATAATATCTTCTCCGCCGCCACCACCCATAAATTGTAAGGCTTTTAGAAAAACAGACCCCCTGGTGGGTCTTTTTGAGGCCACCAAAGGGTTTAACTTTACACCCACCATTTTTTTTAAATGTCCCCGCATTTTGGCTGTGTCTATTTTAAGCTCAGGAGAGGCCTTTTTTTTCAGGCAGGAAGTAAACCAGAAGTTGACTTCTCCTTTCCGTTCTCCTGTGCGTAAAACAGCCCAGCTGCCCCCCTGCAAAACATGGTGAAACCAAAATCTTACAATAAAAACAGTTTTAAAAAAAGGGGGAGGGGAGCACAGCTGGGGATTGTTGCTCCAAGGGTCACCAGGGAAAGTAATGTACCACCCCAACTGCAGCTGCCCCCTCAACTTATAAGGGCCCTCCTAAAGGAAAACCTGAATCCCGTCCTCAGCTGAGAAATGCCACAAGAGGGCAGGGACTTGTTTTTTAATGCCCCCCCCGGAGATCCCCCACTCAGCGTGGCCCAGCTGAGAGTAACAATCCAAAGCAGTAACTTCCCGAAGCTCCAACACTCTCTTGAAGCAGGGATGGGGCACCTCTTTGTGCCCAAGGGCCATATTCCCTCGGGGAGACCACCTGAGGGACGGACTGAAGGGCTGGACCAGATGACCTTTGTGGTCTCGTCCAACTCTATGATTCTGCGACAGCTGCCAGTGGAGAAGGTGGGCTGTGATGCTCAGTGGGAGGAGCTCCTTCTCCCTCCCCCTGCGCAACTCCCACCCCTCAAAACCAGCCCTGGGCCGCAAGCTGCTCCTCACCAAGGTCCCGAAGCCGCCAGCCTTTGCTGAGCCCTCGCTGAGATCGGCCAAGTTCGTCATGCTGCCCCCTTGGTGGACGCCGTTCAGGGCCTCATTGTACTGTTCAATGCTCCGGTTGGCCTCCCGGTGGCTCTCTTGCAGCTGAGAGAGCCTGCTCCTGGCCTGGGCAGGGAAGGGAACATGAGGACTCCAGAGAGATAGCCACTAGGAGCAAGGCCACCGGTCTCCCTGGGAGCTCCTTGGGGCTGCCGGTGTGAGGAAGGCTGACCTGCTGCCCCTGCTGAATTGCCAGATGCCCCAAGGAGGTTTTGAGGAGGTCAGAAGAGGGAAGAGAGATCCGAATGCCAAGATGCAGTCTCCAATTTGGGGCTCTCCGGTTGTCCCTCCCCACTCATCAAGGTTAGGGGTAGAGGACCCTTCCAAAAGTGGAAACACTGCACCTCTAGGCCCCCACAAGTCATATTTAACAAATAAAAAAGGACAATCCGCAGATTCAGCTCGCCATGGGTTCCAATGGTCAGCCCACAATATTGTAGCACTGCAGCCACCAGGTTCTGCCTGTGGTGTGTTTGCTTCACAAGGCAAAGCTGGTGGGGAATGGCACCTCCACTACTGCCCTCTGCCATTTTTAATTGATAATTACAAGCCTTGCCTCACATTCCCAGTCTCTGTCACTCTGGAGGGACGGCAAATGCAGGGTGAGGCTTGTAAGTCTCTGTTAAACATGGCCAAGAGCAGCAGCAGAGAGGGGGGTAAATAATCTGCAAATATTTAAATCTGCAAAAGTTGAATGCATGTATATGGAACGGCGACCGTATATAGATATACAAATACATTTCTTTCAGTGATTAACCACTCCAACTTCATAACTGAAAAAATACTTTGACTTCTGGCTTTTTCAGCTGTTAAAAGCGAGCTGGACTGCAGGCGGATATTTGGAAAGCACCCTTAAGTGGCCACGGAGCACAAAGATACACAGGGAAGAAGAAAGCTGGATCCACGTCAGGCGAAACTTGCTTCAACAACACTTCTGACAAATTTGTTTGGGTCCCCAGAAGGATGCAATTAATCCTTAACAATACATGCTTCTTACAGGGATTCCCAGCTTTCATCTTCAAATAGAATTGTTCTAAAGTAGAGGAAAACAACATCATCCAACTGTAAGAGCACGTTCTACACCATTTCCGCACTACAGTGTTAAAGTGCTGCTATTCCACTATCAACCTCCTATGGAATTCTGGGGTTTGTAGTCTAGGGAAGGGCACTTTGAATTCTCAGCCAAAGAACTCTTTGGTCTTGGTAAACTACAAACCCCAGAATTCCACAGGGCGCTGAAAGTGGAATAGCAGCATTTTAACACTGTAGTGCAGAAAAGACCCTAGTGTTGAAATTTGTTTCACTGCATCTAAATACTATAATTCATTGTTTTTTGACTATACTTTTTCTGTGTTTTTAATCTTGTTATCAGCTGCCCTGAGCCCCAGTTTGTGGTGGAAGGCAAGATACAGTTAAATAAAATAACTTCTAAAAAAGCGAGGAAGCAAGTACACTGTTCCCCCCCTACCCAACCGCTGCCCTGCTGCTCTATTTGCCCCAGAGAAATCTGACTCGTCCAGGCCAAAGATGTCTCTCTACCAAGAGGAAGGGTAGGAGAGAGGAGGAGAAATGGGTCCCACCACTGTTGTTGTAGGCCATTTCCACACTAGACTGTTATAGTGCTATCATTCCACTTTCAACATCCTATGGCCATCCACAAAGGCCTTCCTCAAAGGCCCCTCCCTAAACTGCAAACCCAAGGATTCCATAGGACGTTGAAAGTGGAATGATAGCACTATAACAGTCCAGTGCAGAAATGGCCGTAGTTGTTGCTGTGGGCCTTCAAGTTGTTTCCAACTTATGGCAACCCTAAAGCGACCCTATTGTAGCACGTTCTGGGGCCAAGCAGAGAAGGAAACCCTCTTCTCCTTGTCTGAAACCAAGACACTATGCCAGCAGACCACTACGATTACCTGATTGATTTCCTCCTGAGTGGATTTCAGCGACTTGATGATAGTCTCCAGCTGCACCTTCCCAGCCTGGAGGCTCTGCCCCAACTGGGTCTCTTCCTGCTGCAGCCGGTTCAGTTCTGCTTTGGCCCGATTGATATCATCCTCCTGGGACTTGAGATCTGACTCCTGGGACTGGATCTGCATTTTTAACGATGAAATCTGAAATAAACGAACCAACACAGTGTTGATTGTGGCCGGGTCCTGAGAAAAGCCGCCGTCTGCCACTGCTGGACGCGAGGGTGGCTGAAGGTCTTTGGTCCCCTTCCACACCTTCCAAGAGGATGCCAGAGATTGAAGAAGGTGCACAAAGAGTGCCAGCCAAACCCCCGAGGGGGCCGGAGCAGCTACTTGGAGAGGAAAAGCAGTGGCGGCAGTGTTCAAGGAAGGGAAGGGGGCATTAACAGGGTGGTGGGATGAAATTATGCCAGGATTCAAGGTGGCCACAAAATGCAGCAATTGCTGCCAACCTGTAGAACATTAAAATAGGATTGGATAAATTCATGAAGGAGGGTGGGACTCTGAGGCAGGAGGGCTTGGGTATTTAAGAGGGGGCACCCTCTGGAGCTGGAAGCAGAGGAGGGCACGGGGCCCTCACATCCCACCCCTGGGCTTCATCCCTTTCGGGCAACACGGTGCACACGCTGCACAGAGAGAATGTGAGACGAGACAGTAGGCTTTGGGTTGGAGCCAACATGGCGCTCCTCCTGGCCTTATGGACTCTGCTACGTGGCTGAGAGTTTTTATATACACACCCCAAACCTGGCAGTGGTGAATCCTGTTAGTGTGAACAAGGGGCAGAGACACAGGACCCCAGGAAGAGAGGCTGGCATCTGCCCCCCCTCACTTACCACCTGGCTCTCCTCTTGGCACTTCTGCCGGACGTCACTCAGCATGTCCCGCAGCTTGGCCTTCTGCTGGTCCATCTCGTCCAGCCGGCCCTGGGCGTCCTGCTTCTGGGCCTCCAGCTCTTGTAGGCTGCTAGTCTCCCGGTCCAAGTCATTCTGCAGCTCCTGGAGACAGAGATGCCTGTCAATGAGGGGCTGAGCCACTGGGAAGACCCCTGGGTGGACCAAAAGGGCCAAGAAGAGATGGGGCCCAGAAAGAAACCAAGGGGCAGCTTTCCTGCCTCTCCTCAAGGGCAGGTAGGGGGATGTGGGAGCACAGGACCATGGCGGGGGGGCAGGGAAGTAACAGGCCCTGGGGTAAATGAGCCCCAAGCCCCTCACTTCCTCTTCCGAGACAAGAGAGCAGGCAACTGGAGAGAGAACCTCTCTCTCTCTCTCTCTTTTTTTCAAAGTTCCCAGGGCCCAAATAGTATCAACAATTAGAAAAGGCTAGAAATATGGAGAAACCCAGCTTCTCTGCTGGTAGCCAATGACTAAAACCCGAGGTGGGTGTCACCAACACCTATGGCTGTCCAACCCTGGCTTTTGGCTAAAGAGGAGCTAGGTCTTTGGCTGCCTGCTTTTCTGGAGAATGGCCAAGAATGAGGGGAGAAACACCACTGCCCTCACCCCCATTACCTGGACTTCAGTGGTTTTCTGGCGGATTGCCCCTTCCCTCTCTCGGATCTCCTGCTCTAAAGAGTATTTCTCTCTGCAAGAAGACATTTAATGACAGACATGTCTGAATTCACACTCTGGGACAAAGCCTAACAAATTAAACGCTGTACTGTGACCTGTGTGGGGGGCTTTTAAGCGACCCAGGATGACTCTGATTCTCCCAGGAGAGAAGGTGCTCTGCCTGGGGGTCCCCAAGAGGCCAGGGAGATCCCACAGTGCTGGTCACTTGGGAACATCTTTGAGAAGTCCACCAGCCATGGCCCTTCCTCCCTGAACACAGACGGCACTCAGTATTCTCAGCAGACCTTGGACGGCTGCATCCCCCCACAAATACTTGCTCCCCCCACAAAAAACCCCAACCTTTTATCCTTGTTTTGGGCCCACGCTGGGCCATTTTAGGCCCCAGGGTGGAAGTCACTTCCTGTTTCAAAAAATGCCTCATTTGGGTCTGAATTGTCCCAGTTAATTAGTTAAACAGATTTTATTGTATGCTGCTGGGACATTCTACAATATAAACATTTAATAAAAAAACAAGCAAGCAAGCAACAATTTCAGCAGACACCTGGGTGTCCTAACAGAGAAAGGGATTCTGTTTGTTCAATACATAAAAAAGGGATTTACTCACACAAAGTCAGAAAGAAATGTTTTCTAAATCCAGATATTGCAAAGAGAATAAATAATCCCCATGCAACCCTCACTCTGCCTTTAAAAAGGCAGGCAACACGCTCCCCTTTACAGGTCTCCGCAGCACAACTCAGCACCCTCTGATGACCACAGGGCTGGGCTTTGTGGCTCCAACAGGTTTGGCAGGAAATCCAGGGAGAGGCCGTCATTGCTGCCAGGAAGGTGACTTTCCTATTTGCACAGGGCTTGGAGCCTCAACCAGAGGGAGGCCTCATCTGGGCAGAACCACGGAGAATTCCAACTCGGCCTCAGCCGACATCCCTGACCGGCTGTCTCTCTGCCTGGTGCTGCTGCCACTCACTGGTACCCCAGCAATTGCTTGCTAAGGCAGACAGAGAAGCCATCGGAGCCTTTCCTGACTGCCACAGCAGGTGACTGCAGAGGAAGCCACTGACTTCATGCTAAAACTGCTCCCATATGAAGTGCATTTGTGCATTTCTCTCTTTCTCTGTGCATATGTGACACTTTGCTTTGATGAAGTTTCTCCTCTGGCCAGGTCCTTGAAGTCGCTGCCTGCCTCATGAGACCGGGATGTCCCAGGTGGCAAAAAGGGCTTTACCTCTGCAGCTGAGCGATCTCCTGGCTGATGTCGTCTAGCTCCTTCACGCCAGTGAACTCCCCGGATCCAACAGAACTTGAGCTGTCCTGTGAGGAAGTCAACAAGGCCTGCTGAAACAGCCAGGACAGCATGCCCCCTCCCCACCCAGCAGCCCCCTTTGAGGACATTCACCTGAGAGGATTGCCTCTCTGTCTAAAAAAGAGGGATGACTTTGGCCTTGCCGTTCCCTACAGGCATCCAATTCTGGCACTAGGAAATGGGGCAAGTGGGTGGGCACAAACACGAAGCCAGCGAACAACATTTGTTAAAAAGCAAGAATTTCAGGCAACAGTAAGAGCAACCAAGGGCAGAGGAGGACGAGGAGTAGCAGCAGATGCAGGGAGGAAAAGCAGCAGAAACAGAGAGCATAGGATTCTTGCAAATCAGAGCGCCGGCAAGGCAAACATTATCCAGGTTGCTATCCAAAATTATCCTTATCACCTTTGAGCTGCTGCCTTGCCTGGATAAAGCTCAAAGGGCTCCAGAGAAGCACAGCAGGCCCGGTCCGGCCCTCCCTTCCCCAGGGAGCTCCACGCTGGCTGTGGGGTTCAGATGGAGGATGATGTTTCAAGCTGACAAAAGTAAACAGCCATGTGAAGATGGGAGAGGGGTCAGAGGGGCAGGGGGCATTCCTCTGTTGATGCTCCGCTTACTCACGCGGCGCATTTCTGCAAGTGCTGAGATCTCAGTTCCTACCGAGGCCAAGTAAGCAGAGAGAGTCTGGGGGAGAAAGGACAGAGGAGCAAGAGGGGCTCAGGGCCCCAGGAGAAAAGACAGATGCCCCCCCCAACCGTGGAAAAGGGCCTGTGAAGATTCCCATGGTGGGGGGCAGGAGTCCAGCCTGCCCTACACATACACACCCAGCACGGGCCTTGGGAGGCAGCTTTCCTATCTTCACGACAAGACTTTGGTTCAGGAAACAGAACCAGCCACTAACTACCCCTGCACCCCAGTCCGGAGAATTTCCTGGGAGTGGGGGAAAGAGGCACAAAGTGTGTGGGGGGACAGGCCCACCCCCACATCTCTAAGGCCCTTCTTGCTGTTAACCAAGTCTCAGCTGAAGCAACATAAACCTGGAGCGCAAGTTCAAAGCCCCATAAAAAAAGCTGGGAACCCCCCAATGACAATGTTCTCCTGGGGGAAGAGGAGTCAGGAAGCGCTAGGGAAAGTCCAGGGAGAGTCAGGCCAGGAGGCCAGAAGGGCTGGATTCTGCTCCAGGACCCAAGGGACCATCCCCTGCAAGGCTCAAGAGTCACCGAACTGAAAGGGTTCCAGATCAGTTCATCAGCTACCTGAAGAAAAGAGAGCACAGAGTCTGTGCTGGAAAGGGCGACGCTGTGTTTTATGTACTTGTGCCTGCATGAGAGAGAGAGATGGGGGAGCACGGGGAACCAGGGGCTTCTGGGACCTCACCTGGACAGGAGTGGTCCTTTCTGCTGGGGGAATCATGTCTGGGAGCAGCACCTGTGGCGGGTCGATGCCTTTGCTGACCTTTTGCTGAATGAGGTGCATGGCGAGAGCAAACTGGTCCTTGTTCAGCTTTCCCATCTGTCTGGTGTCGGCCAGGGCCCTGCCGGGAAAGAAGAGGCAGCCATCATGCCACCCACCCAGGCAGGCTGCTTATTTGTTTATTTATTTCCCTCCTGCTTTTCTCACAATGTCGGGCCAAAACAGACCCAGAACAACCTGTATTTAGCGTTTAAACGAAAAGGTCTTTGCCCGCCGGTAGAAAGAGAAAGACGGGGGGCAACCGAACTTCCAGTGGGAAAGAGCTTCAGTCAAGGTGGGACAGGTGTTCTTTATGTGGTGTCAGCACAACCGAACAGCAGAGGCACACACTCATTTCTCCCCCACTTCCAGGAAACCGGGTTCCGCACAGCTTTATGCATTCAAAGGCAACTCAAAATGATAAACTGCTGAACGGATGCTGCCGCCAGATAAAAGGCCCTTGGCACAGAGAAGCTGCCGAGACTTCACCAAATCTTTGTGTGAACTTCTGGCCTACAGAATACAACGTCCCGTACCAGTGCTTTGTGTGTCCGGTGTCAATCTGACCTCACATCCCTCCTGGCAGAATCGCTGGGTCCACGCGCTGGACCTTCCATGCATCTGGCCACACTCTCTGGCAACATACCAGGTGCAGCTGAATCACACGACTCTCGGTTGTTCCTGCAGCCCCTTCACCTGAACCACAGATGGGCTGGGAAACCATGAGCAGCAGCAACAGTTTGGAGGGGGGTGTCCCCTCTTGGTGACATTTGGGAGAGCAACGGGGGTGAGGGCAAGAGAAGTCCTACCAGATGTGGGCCAGGACGGTCTGGGAGAGTCCCGAGTGCATGAAGATCTCCTTCACCTCCTGGCCGCTGACAAAACCATCCAGGTCCAGGTCAGTCTTCAGGAAAATCTCGTCATAGCGAACCTTGTCAGTCAGTGGCACCACCCAGTTTGCCGGGGGCTGAAACAACACCCAGGTCTGATTTGGGGAAGGGATTCCAGGCCCAACAATGTCCCTCATAAAAAGACCAGGAAAGCTGATTCACCCCAGCCACTGCTTCGCATTTTGAATTATAGGTTGATTCTCCCTTTTCATAGAATCCTAGAGTTGGAAAGGACACCAGGGCCATGCAGTGCAACCCCCGGCTATGCAGGAACACACACCAAAGCACTCCCTTGGACAGAGCGCCATCCAGCCTCTGCTTAAAAACCTCCAAAGAAGGAGGAAACTCCACTGTTCTCCATGGAGGCAGCAGGAGATTTCAATGCCAGACAGCTCTGACCATCAGGAAGTTCCTCCTGAGGTTCAGGTGGAATCTCCTTTCTTGCTCCTTGTCCTAGTCTCCGGAGCAGTGGAATCCATTGCTCCTTGTCCTAGTCTCCGGAGCAGTGGAAAACAAGCCCACTCCCTCCTCAACATGACATCCCTTTAATTATTTAAACATGGCTATCACGTCCTCCCAAACTGGGGACAGAAATGTCTTCGCAGATATTCCCAAACCTGCTACTGTATCCCTTGTGTCTTTGCAGAATAAAACTCAACCCAAGACACGAACAGAAGGCTCCAACAGTTTCTTTCCTGATTCCTCGGATGCCAATGACTTGGAGAAGAACTAGGGACCACCAGCCATTGCTAGAGAAAGCTGGTTTCTTTAGACTACAAGTCTCAGAATCCCCCAGGCAGTGTGGGATTTTGGAAGTTCTAGCAACTTTTCCAAGCTTCAGCAATCAACATACCAACAGCACCTTGCTTTCAATGCACTGAGATTTCACGTGGACACCAAAAAGCTTCAGGGAGAGGGGAAGGATCACTCAGGAACCCCTTAGATCACATACAATGGGGGTCAGGCAGCCTCTACTACCTCACCATTTTGGGGAGCCAAAACCTCCCAGTGGGAACAGCAGCCCTTCCCAGTCGCCTGAGACCCCTCCCATCTCAGAGGAACCAACGGGGGAAAAGGAGATGCTGCGATGGGGGCAGTCAAGAGGGTCACAGTCCCCAGTCCCCTTCCTGTGAATGGCGCCCTCCCAAAATGACTGTTCTTTCCATTACTCTGCCCTTCACACTGCTGCTTCTAAAACCACATTCATTCATTCACTCATTCATGTATTTAATTCACATGCTAAAAAAAAAAAGCCCAGTGCTGTGGGCTTCAGCAGCAAACAATGGCCATTTCTGCACTACTCTATTATAGTGCTATCATTCCATTTTCAGCCCCCTATGGAATCCTGGAGTTTGCTGTTTAGGGAGAGGCACTTAGGATTCTCAGCCAGAGAGCTCTTGGGCCTCAGCAAACTACAAACCCCAGAATCCCACAGGATGTTGAAAGTGGAATAATAGTACTATAACAGTGTCATGTGGAAATGGCCTGTGATTCTGGAGGTTCAACTTCAAATTCCCCCTCAGCCCTAGAAACCCACAGGGTGACTTTGGGCAAAACATACTCTCTCAGCCCTCAATCACTCACTGTCTGGAGCTGAGCTACAGAGGCCCTCTCAGTCCCAAAGCACGGCCCCAGAGTCGACGATGCACTGAAACACCCCAGCAAGGCTGCTCAAAAGAGACCCCAGGGGCCAGGAGGGGGCTGAGGTTGACCCCTTTCTCCCAGCATCTACTGGGACTCTCCTGCTGTTGTTGGGTGCCCCGTGCCGCCCCTAACCCCCAGGGCAGGGGCGGCCTACCTGTCCTTGCTTGAGGCTGTGTTTGGGTGAGAGGCTGCCGGCACTGTTGAGGCTGTTGACGCTGCCGTGGGACGGGGTGGAGCGCAGGCTATCCTTGGGGGGAGGGCTGGCGGGCAGCACCGGCACCGCCCCAGGGAAGATGGGACCCTTCTTCCGCTTGGAGGGGGGATGAGCGCTGGGGGCAGCACGGAGGGGACTGGCTCCTTCTCCAGCGCCCGGTAGACAAGGTGCATCGCCTGCAAGGGCCAAGAGGAAAACAGGTCTGTAGAGGGTGCCAAGGCCCAGACCCAGGAGAGTTGGCCAAGCAGAAGCAGGGAAAGGGGTCTGCCTCAGGCCACAAGAACAAAGGGGTGGCAGGGTCCTACCCAGTGGGTGTCATCCTAGGCAGGCAAGCACAGACCCAATCCCACCATCACCTGTGTTGGCCCTTGAGGTCGGAGGCCCGTGCCACCCCTACCTGGCCCCAAGAGGAAGTCCCAGGAAACCTACCACCGCAAACTCGTCTCTGTCCAGGTGGCCGTCCTTATCGATGTCACTCAGGTCCCAAACCTGGCATTGCAGGGACACAAAGGAGAGAGGGGCAGGAATGGGAGTGGGGGAGAAAGTGGGGAAGGTAAGAAGAGAATATCACACCAGCAGCTAAGATGTGATCTGTCGCTAAAGCTTTGTTTGAGGAACACCTGAGTTTTGGAAAGAGGAGCTTCAGCAATCGCTTTGCTTTTCTGTTTGTGTGTGCGCGCATTTATCTGTACACCTCTCCCTAAATTTCAACGGTTTTAGCTGATGCAACTAAAACAACTACAGCCCCACAAACGTTAACCACTAACAGCAAAACGCAAAACAAAAGAGAAAATGAGACACACTAAACTATGTAAAAGTTACTTTTGGGGACAGAAATGCTCAAAATTCCCCAGCCAACATGGCAGCAGAGAGTAACTTTTCCAAGGTCTGTACGCCACACAGAAGGACAGCTGGCAAAGAAATATCAGGAGCCAACTGATTTCTGATTTCTGCTCCCTTCAGTTGGGCATCTCCTGCCCCCCAAAGGTGGCAAGAGATATGACAAACAAACAAGGCCATTGGGCTGGGCTTGATTTGGGGCCAGAGTCCCAGGAGAATCGTTTGCCCTGGTCCAAATCAACCAGAAGGCCTGTGTCACACGTTCCAGCCATGCTGGCACACTCACGTGCACACACAATACTGACAGAGGGAGGAGGAAGAAGGTGCTTGGCTTACCCTCCCCAGGATGTCAAGAGGCAGCTTGGAGTTTATCAACACTGGCTTCACTTTTTCTCCCGAAAGTAAACCATTGACTGGCAAAAGGCTTTCAAAAATGCCATCAAACTTGGCTCTCTCTTCCACCTACCCAGGAAAAAAGAGACGTCCCCAAATGACAGGGTCATGGTGCACAGTCATGGCCCACAGTGCTGCCCTGACAGTTTTTGCCTGCATGGGAAGGGGTGTGTACATGCTTCCAGGCCGGTGGGCTCTGGAGGGACTTGTCAAGGGGTACACTGTGGCCCTCCTATCCCTTCCCTCCATTTTTCTTTTCCCCAAGGAAAGTACAAGAGTACAAACTGAAAATGACAACAAGGAGACTCCTGTACACTCGAGATCAGCCAGGCTGTGCAAACAGATGCTGTAGCCCAGGCAGGGACTGCAGGTCCGCCAGAGAGTAAGGTCCCACTCTGGGAGAAAGGCAGCATACAAATGTAAAAAATAAATAAATGAAGGAACTGGATTGCCTGGGGAACTCACCCTGACTGCCCAATGAGCCTCTGAGGAGGAAATCAGCAGGGGACTCGTGCTGTCATGCTGCTAGAACAAAGAGGGGGGGGGTCTTCAGATGCCATGCAAAACACCCCTCCGTTGCTACACCCACCTGGCCACAGAATGTACTGGACATGGTACGAACTCTCTGAACCCAGAGAAATCCCTTTGCCCGACCTCTCACTTAGAGAACCAGGGAGTAAGAGAGAGAGGAAAGGAGAAAGGACTGGCTCCTAGCTCCTTTTAAAAACCAAGGAGGAGAAATTCAGGCTTACAAATTTCGGAGGTGGCAAAGTCAGGCTGAGGCTGCTAAGCCCCACCTCGTGGCCATTTTGGGCACTGGCCACAAGCCGCAATGCAAGGAAGAAGCCCTGAGAAAGAAAAACAAAAAGAGAAAGAGAGGGAATCATAGTGTTAAGAAGAATCTGCACATACCACCCAGTCCAACCCCCATTCTGCCACATGGGAGAGAGGATCTCCTGTTCACCACACCAAGTATCAGCCACTTTTTCCAGGGCTGACCCTCAAGGGAAACCCCGCGCTTTCTTGGGGACTCTCCCCTCTTGGGGTGCACCAGTGGGACCAGCCAGAACCCCTTGCAAACACTGCTTCCACTTCTTAAGACGTGGGCAGACACCGGGAGCCTATTTTGACCCAGCCTTGCCTTCACTGCAGGTGCTGGGTTGGGAGGGGGCTGCCATTCCCACTCCCCCCAGGCTGGTTGCTGCTGACCTACCTGTCTGTCCAGGAATCCTTTCCCTTCTGGATCTGCCAAATCCCATATCTAAGAGGGGGAAAAAATGAGATGCTGAGGGGGTTGCCTGGCCAATTTCCATCATCTTTCTTTCAAGTTGTGGGGGGGGGCGAACTTGCCAAAAAAACAACCTTCGTCCTGGAAAGAGGAGTCTGCAATCCGCCACAGGCATGCAAGGCCTTCCCAAGGAACAACAGACTGGCCTCCTTCAATGCTTTATTGCTGCTTTTACACAGAATAGCAAGCCAGTGCTTAGAAAAGTTTCTTTCTTTTGACTTATGCTAGCACAGGATTGCCAAGTTGTAATGCAACCCTTCCCCATCCTGCTTAAGTTCTGGAGAAGCTGTGCGTTTCCAGCACCCCTTGGTGCCTCTCTGCCAGAATGACGGCGACTGCACCATTGGCAGAGCGCCCCCCCCCAAAAGAAGCAACGGCAGACTTACCTTCCCAAGGATGGCATCAGCTAGGCCTGACTTTTTGAGGAAGAGGGCAGCTTCGCTTGCCCCAACTCTCCCCGTGCCGGCCGGATCCACCTGCAGAAGCAAAGATCAAAAGCTGAGCCAGCCCCAATGCCAAAACAATGATATCCCTCCACCCCTTTGTCCCCCTCCTCAAGAAGAGTCAGCCCAATCTCAGAACCATTATAAATGTAGGTGGGAAGGGGATCTCCTTGCCCAGGGGCTTCTCTCCCCTCTGTCCACCCTGACTCTCCTAGCTCAGGAGGCTGGCTGGTGAACCCAGAAGGCGGCCAAATCCATCATCTGCTTCAGCACTCATTCCACTGGGGACTGGAGCGGGACCCCCATGGTCTAGGCCTCCTCTGCTGGGCATCCTCCCTACCCAAGGGATGGCGGATGGGCCACAGGCAGAATTCAAGGGGAAGGAAGGGGAGCCATTGGGGGTGCAGCTGGGGGCACTTGCCTGCTTGTAGTAGGTCTCATAGAGAGGATTCCCGGCAGCCAGCTGAGCAATGAGAAAAAGGAGAGCACCCAAGGTGAAATTCAGCTTTCTATGCAACTCAGCCGCCCTCTCTTTGAATCCCAGGGCAATAAGGGACTTCAGGGGTCCCCTGTCCAACCCCCTGCCACTGGGACCCCCCCTTTTGGCATTTTTCAGGAGGCACAGCCTGAGAGGAGGAGACCAATGGGGACGGGGGGGGATCTCTGGGAGGCAATACTGTCACACCTTTAGAAGCATCAGAACCCACCCACCCTCTCCAGAAACAGAGTGGCACTTTAAAACACCCCCCAAAGAATGCCCCCAGTGCTCACTACAGCTGAAGCAAGGCCCAGTGCCCTCCCTGGGAGGGAGAACTTCCATTCCTCGGGGCAGCCAGGAGCTGCAATGCTCCTTCTGAACTACTTCTCTCACAGTGCATGGAGAGTGAGGACTAGAAAATTGGCCCAGGGGCTGCCCCCTTCTGTCCCCTCCCCAAATGCAATTCCAGACTCTGCCCTGGGCCAGTCCCCCCGCATCCCTCCTCTGATCAGGGGCCAAGCGCCCTCCTGCATGGCTTTCTGGCATGGCTGCCACACCTTCAGCTTGCCTTTCAAACTGCTGTTGTCAACATGGACCCTCCAAGGGCAAAAGAAAGGCAGCTCAAGGGTTTCCAGAGGGAGACGCCCCGGCACTGTCCCGCCGGCAGGAGAAAGAGTCTGGTTTCCCCGGAAAGGCTGTGAGCGGTTAAGGGGGCGACGGACAGACCCTCAAACAGCCCATTCCACAGACTCCCCCTTAGCCCAAGAGAAAAGGCAAGGAGCTGCACAGCCTCAAAGTGAACTTGAAAAAGTTACTTTTTCAGCCACGCCAGGAGGAGGAAGTGCTGTCCAAGAAGGAAAGTTCCACTCTCTGGGTTCAAAATAAGACTGGGGATCTGCTTGGGAGGCAGTGGGAAGGAGGGGGGGCTCACTTTCCGGTCATCTGGGAACCCTTGAGAGGAGGGGAGGGCCCAATCCACCAGCTCCAGCAGTTACCCCTCTCATCCACCTCCTCCTCCCACTTGTGGGGGACAAATGGGAGGGAAGACCTGGAAGCCCCTGGCCAGTTTCTGGGAGAGAAGGGACATCAGCCAACACAATCTGGGATGCAGGACAACCAGCAGCCCTTCACCATTGTCCACATCTGGCCTGGCCCTTGTCAGGCCAGGCCTGGATGATGGGAACTGTGTTCCAGCAAACAGTTGCAGGTCCAAGAAAAGCGGTCCCAGGCCTGGCCTGGATAGATCAGTTTCCTAGTAAGAAGCAGCCCCCCAAACACCCTGAGGGGGCCCCTCCTGAAGCAAGGGGGCCAAGTGAAGGCCAGACGCAGGGAGCCCCCCTGGGGTTTGGGACTGGAAGACTCGGTCTGTTGGGCAAAACAGCCAAGCTGCCTGCTCCCTCCTTTGCACAGGCAAGCGCACGCTCCAAGGGCTGCCAGCCAGGCCAACGCGGGGAAAGCCGTGCCAGGCGGGCAGGCAATCACTGAAATCCCAGCACCCACGGGTGGTACCTGCTGGAGACCCCCCTGAAATGCCAGCCAGAGAGGGATGCCATGGCGACTACTGCCTGCTCCAATCAGCCCCCCTCCATGTTCGTTCGTGGCAGTCTCCATTCAGGGGAAACATCGGGATTCCCTCCTATCCAGAAAGACTGGAGGGGGAGCGGCCGACACACAGAAAAGGAAGAGAAGCCCAAGAGTCAGGGGGGTCTGCTCAGCGCCTGGCACGTCTGGCGAGGGCGAGCAGGAGACGCAAGCGTGGCGACGGCGACGGTGCCCCAACCAGTGCCCGGCACCGACGCCCCTTTGCCTGAAAAGAACTATTGAGGAGCCGGCCGCTCGCTTGCCAGCTGGTGAAAGCGCCGCTCCGGCCTTTTCTGCCAGCCGAGCCAAGACGGAGGCGCTTCCTCCGTTCCTCGGCAGCAGCAGTCGCCCTCCACGGAGCCGGAATACCAATCAGGCCTGGCAGGAGAGGCCGGCTGGCAGCCAGGCTGGCGGGCAGGCTGGCAAGCGGGCAGGGGGCTTCTCGAGAGGGCCCTGTGGGCACAAGAGAAGAGGCCCCTGGCACTGGCCCTGTCCCCCCTCCTCCTCCATGGGCCAGGGCCAGAGAGAGAAGGACTGGTGCCCCCCGAAACGTGCCCACCGAGGGGCCCTCCAACATCCATCACGCAGGCCTCTCACTGGCAGCCCCCCCGCCCCCAAACTGGCTCGCTGAGCCCCCAAAGTAGCCAAGGTTCCCTTCTCCTCCCCGGCCGTGCCCACCGCCCCAGAATTCCCACTCGGGTGCAGCCCACCTTCCAGGGCTCTGGACTCCCGGACCCCCTTGGAGGAGGGGTGTCGGACCGAGGGGCTTCCAGGCAAGGGGGAGACGGGGGGGATGCAAGGAGGACTCCCCCCAGGTGCCCTCCCCCAACATGCCACCCCTTTGGGGGCTCTGCCACGGCTGGAGGAGGAAGGCTGCCCGACTCCCCCACCCCAGGGCGCCTGTGGGCGTGAGAGTGTGACACAGCAGATCCGGCCGGGCCTCTGAGCGCCAGGGAGGCCGTGGGGGGGCGGAGGGCCAGCGGTTGGGGTCCCCCTCTCTGCTCCCTCCCTCCCCCCTCCAGCCCAGCCCCCTCCCCTGGACAAGAGGCCGGGGAGGGGGCTTCCCGCCCCCCAAAGCGGGCCCGGGGGAGGGGGAGCGCCCCTTCGACAATGGAGGAGGAGGAGGAGGAGGAGGAGGGGGGGACCCCTTGCCAAGACTCGGGCCCCCCGCCCCCGGTCCGCCCCCGCCCCCCAAGCGAGCCCCCTGCGAGGAGGGCCGCTCCGGCGCCGAGGGGCTCCCCGCCCCCCTTCCGGCCTCGGCTTTGGGGGGAAGGGCCCCGCAGCGGGAGGGGCCCCGCCAGGTAGGCCGAGAGGCGGGACGCCGGGGAGGGAGGGCTTCGCCCGGCAACAGCCCGGCCAGGTGGGCCGGGGGAAGCGGGCCCTCCCGGAGCGGCGGCGGCGGGGGCTCCCTGGGGGCCCCCCACCGGCGGGGTCGCCATCACCTTGCGCCTCTGAGGCGCGGGGGCCAGGAGGGCGGCGCCCACGGGAGACCCCCTCCGCCCGCCCCCCGCCCGCCGAGGAGGCCGGGGGCACCGCGCCGCCCCTTCCCCGCTACCTGCGCCGCCGCCCCGGGGGTCGCCCCGCTGCTGCCGCCGCCGCCGCTGCCGAGGGGCCCGAGCGCCGCCATCTTCCTCCTCCCCCCTCCTCCTCCTCCCGGGAGGGGCGTGGCCAGGGCGCGCGAGGGGCGTGGCCACGGGGAGACACGGGGCCGCAGCGCCACCCAGCGGCCGCGCCGCGAAGCGCGGCCGCCCTCCCCGCCGCCCTCTGCACCGGCTCAGAGGCACCCTCGCGCACCCCACCCAAAGACAAGGATTAAAAAAAGAAAAGATGGGAGCTGGAGGAGAGGAAGGAGGGCGGGCAGGTGGGCAGGCGAGCGAAGAGACCCCCCCCATCACATTCTGCATCCCCCCCCAACAAAACAAGACAGGAACAGAACCGGATGCTGGGCGGTTTATTATCATTTAATATTTATTTTATAATAATAAAAAATATTATTATGGATTAAAATTCATCCTCTTCTAAGAACACCGCCACGAGTCACCCGGCCAAAAAGATTCCAGAGACCATTTGGGAAGAAGAAATAAAGCTAACCCTCCCTCCCTCCCTCCCAGTTAAATCCGAGAACTCAGAGTTCCTCTTTTGGGTGCTTGTGGGACCCACTTTCCTCCTTTTTCTTCTGCTTCTTTTTCTTCCCCTTCTTGGGCCGCTTGCTTGCTGCCTTCGCCTGCTCCCTTTTCTTCTCTTCCTCAATTTGCCGCCTGTTCATCTCCAGTTCGGGGTCCTGGAAGAGCCAGTTTGGGGGAGACGGGGGGTGAGGGTGCTTTCTCACAGGTACCCACCTCCCCCACCCCACCAAACCGGCCACTTCAGGCCCACCTCCCAGTCTGGGAGGGTCCCTGCCGAGATGTGCCGAGTGGGTGCCGAGATGCCCGAGATGGCCACAGCCTCCCCCTGGGGGGCAAGGGCTGGCAGAAGGAGCCCCCTTCACGCACGGCCAGGGTCCAGCTGCAGGCCGGGTCGGGCAGCCCGAGCCCACCTCCCCCAGGAAAAAGAGGCCCTTACCTTCGTCTCCCCCCAAGTCTCCTCCCCAAATTCTTCTGCGTATTCTTCGTCGTCAGTGACCAAGAAGTTGTCGAAAATGGTCCCCGATCTCACCTGCAGGGAAGGAAAGGGGGCAGACCCACGCTGCTGTTTTTGTGGCTTTGCAGAGGGGCTTCTTTTTGGCCCCTGGCAGGCCGGGGGATTCAACGCAGCAGCCCTTTGGGCCAACTGGCAACGAGGGAGGGGGGAGTAAGGAGCCCAGCTGACCTGCCAGAGGTCCAGGCCAATCACCCCGATGTCCTGGTAGACCGAAATGCTTGCGTCCGGGGCGTACTCGGGGTTTGCGATCTGGGGGTGCGGCCAGGCGCCTCGGTAGTGGGGGTTGGGGATCCTCCGGGGCTTCCACTCCCCCTAAAAGAAAACCCAGAGTCTCTCTGTGTGTGTGTTAACCCCTTACCCCTCTCCCCAAAGGAGCCCCCTCCCTCTAAGCAAGAAAGAGGGTGCCGTACCCGGTAGAGGGGGTTCCGGAGCAGTGGGGGTTGCCAGGGACCCTCCTTCGCCTCGTCCCAATCTGGCGGCCGCTCGGCACTTGTGTCCACGATGTGCTCAGAAACGTCCCAGCCCTTGAGCAGTGGGGAAAAAGGAAGGGAGCTTTTTGAGTTAGGAAGACAGCCGGTCCCGGCCGCCATTCTGATCAAGGGAGGAGGGAGACGGTGCATTATTTCAGCCCCACTGCCCTTTTCTTCATGGGGCCAGGACTGAGGGCGGGTGGGCCCAGAGCAGCACTGCTGGACACATGTGCAAACTCTCCAGCGTAACCAACACAAGTGAGACTCAACGGAGACCTGCAGCATGGGTTCTCACCCAAAACAAAAACGGGGTTCAGGAGGAGAAATATTTTGCACTGCCAGGGTGGGTGAACCTGGGGATGGGGAAAGGGCGCTCCTTGCTAGCTTGTGCTCCCTCGTGTGAAGAAGGGCACCGGTCTCTCTACCCTGCTTTCTATTAGGGTTCTGGGTCGGGGGCGCAGATTGTCCTTCCTGGCAATTTGGGAAATTCTCTGCTCCATGCACGCCCCCCACCCCCAGGCTCTGACGGTTCTGCTAAACTTCTCCTCTGCAGGACGAGGGCATCACCTCAGGCTTTGTGTCTTCCGGATCATCAATTTCAGCTCTGTCATCCCAGTTCTCTGGCTTTTTCACCCGGGGATCATTTATTGTCCTGGGCGGCAAGAAATCCCAATCATCTTCCAGGACGCCCGAGGCGACCATTTCGTTATCAATTTTCACTTTGTATGTGTGGTCCGGCCTCAGAACCAGCGTGTACAGGTGTGTGAACCCATCCACCTGAATTGCGTTATGGAAAAAGAGAAGGAGGAACATAGAATCATAGAATCCTAGAGTTGGAAGAGACCCCAGGGGCCATCGAGTCCAACCCCCTGCTACCATCAAAGCATTCCCAACAGATGGCTATCCAGCCTCTGCTTAAAAACCTCCAAAGAAGGAGACTCCACCACACTCCAAGGCAGCACATCCCACTGCCGGGCAGCTCTGACCATGAAGTTCTTCCTGAGGTTCAAGTGGAATCTCCTTTCCTGCAGCTTGAATCCATTGCTCCTTGTCCTAGTCTCTGGAGCGGTAGAGAACAAGCCTGCTCCCATTGTGAGCAACAAGTGCAGCCCAGAGCCATTGTGAAGTTAGCTACACAGAAAGCCCAGCCATACATGTTTGCTCGGGAAGAGCCTGAGAAAGTTACCCCCGGGGGACTGCAGCTCCCAGAATCCTCCAAGCAGCACCCTCAACGGAGAAAGGATTTTGCAGGCTCTGCTAAGATGTAGGCCACTTCCACACTAAACTGTTATTGTGCTATTATCCCACTTTCAACATCCTATGGAATCCTGGGGTATCCTCAAAGGCCCCTCCCTAAACTTCAAACCCCAGGATTCCATAGGATGTTGAAAGTGGAATAATAGCACAATAACAGTCTGGTGTGGAAATGGCCAAGGTCTGCCCTTTCTTGCCAAAGAGAAACAAAGCAGTTATCTAGAAAGGATCAAGGAGGAGGAAGTACTGATTCCTAAGAATACCTTTTCCAAACCCAAAGGCAGCCATTCACTCATTTGTGCTCAAAGAATTGTTTCTGGGTGATTGGCTGTGCCCCACAAACAGCTTCTGACCTGCGTGTCTCCTAATGACTCCAGACTGCTTTGAAACAAGCTTTTAAGGGACAGTTTGTCAAGAATGATTGGCAGAAAGAAGGCTTCTGGGACTTACTTTGCAGCGAATCTCTTTCTTAATGGGATAAAGTTTGTTTTTGTGGTTTAAAATGACATGGACTTTCCTTATATCAGAGCTGCATATATCAGGACCTGGAAAAGAGATGGTCAAAGTTTGCTTCTCATACGAAGACAGGAAGCTGTGTTGTGCTAAAGGCAGACGCTTGGTCCGTCATGCCACGTATGGCCAGCTCTGGCTGGCAGGCGTGGCTTGCCAGGGCTTGGGGCAAGGGGCTTTCTCTGCCTCAGGGGGAGACCCCTGGAATTTCCTCTTGATAGTCTTCCCTGCAAGGACTGAGGAAGCCCAACCCTGCAAAGTTGCTTGTAAAGATGGGATCAGGTGTTTTCAGGATGAGTTGAGGCGCCACACTAGCCCATTAATATTTCACATTTTAAGGCACAATTTCCTCCCCTCTCTAGCATTACCCAGAACTTGGAAGCTAAAGCCCTGATCCCTCAGGAACTTCTCCAATGCCCCATCCCCAATGAAAGCACAGGCTAAGATCCATAAATGTGTAGGAGCTTCTGAGATTTCCAGATTACACTGTTGGGTGAAATTTTCTTACAGCCAACATAGAAACTTGAAGAAACTAAAAAGGAGCTTTTGAGAGGTCACCTGGAATAGGCCCTGGCATGCTGGTGCCCCCCAAGTCTCTCTCCCTCTCCTGTCCACCTAAATCCAGGGAAGCGGTTTTGGTATTAAACTGATGTCTGCTGTTAGCAAAGGACTGGGTGAAGGTGAACAGGCTCAAGGTTCAGCTTCATCCCAACAAGACAGAGGTGAAGACAGCAAAACTTACTTAGACTTTAATTTTAATTAAAATCTTTTTCTGTTTTTACTGATAGGTGATTTTATTTGTGTCTTTGCTTGGCAAAAGGTGGAATATAAGCAAAAAGGCAGGCAGATGATAATCATAGAATCATAGAATAATGATAACCATGAATTCCCAGATAGCTGCATGTTTGTTTTTACCAATTGATTTCATCATGTTTAGTTTTCTCGCTGTATTTTTACTTATACATCTTGGGCCCTTAATGCCAGCAAAGGCACAGTGCCCGTTTCGACGGGTGCTTTTAGCCATCCCCAGACCTATCGGCTCACCAAACATGATATAGTAGATGGATTCTCCACTCATGTTCTTTTGGTTCAGACTGGAGGGGAAGATTTTGAGATATCCGCCACCGCAGTCAATCTTCTGCTCGTGCTTAACTGTGAACTGAATGACCAAAGGCTGTCCTTCATTGCTGAATGGTTTGAATCGTGACGAGATGGCATAAAACTTCGAATTTTCACTCGTCTGCAACCCTAGAGCGAACATTGCAGTGAGATGGTGTCTTGTGCAAACAGAATTTTGAAATATTTTATCAGCAAAAACACCCATATTTTAAGGAAGTAACACGGTCACCGTGGGAGGAGCAATGAAAACAGAGCACGTAAATAGCACATCTACCAGCTAGCTGGGATTGCAACATTTGTTCTGCAAAATATCTTAAGTAAATTAAGACAGTTCCCCTTCTTCACCCGCACTATAAATAGAAGCTAACATGAGGTGCTTCTCCTTAACCCCAAGTCCTGCATGGGCCACTTATGTGGACTCTCAGGTCTTTGCTGGGTGTTTCTTCTCCTGCTGAGCTGCCCTGCACTCTTGCTGTCCCATGGAGGGGGTGAATACATCAAGAGGGGGCAGCAATTTTTCAGGATGGAGCCCTGGAGGAAAGGCAGAAAAGGCAGGCGAACACATTCAAAGGTTGTGGGGGGGAGGAATTGTTTTTAATTCCAATATTTGTTATAGAATCATAGAATCATAGAAATGTAGAGTTGGAAGAGACCCCAGGGGCCGTCCAATCCAACCCCCTGCCATGCAGGAACACCCTCAAAGCACTCCCGACAGACGGCCATCCAGCCTCTGCTTAAAAACCTCCAAGGAAGGAGACTCCACTACACTCCGAGGCAGCAGATTCCACTGCTGGACAGCCCTGATTGTCAGGAAGTTCTGCCTGAGGTTCAGGTGGAATCTCCTTTCCTGCAGCTTGAATCCGTTGCTCCTTGTCCTGGTCTCTGGAGCAGCAGAAAACAGGCTTGCTCCATGGAGGCACATATTCCACTGTCGGACAGCCCTGAACATCAGGAAGTTCTGCCTGAGGTTCAGGTGGAATCTCCTTTCCTGCAGCTTGAATCCATGGCTCCTTGTCCTGGTCTCTGGAGCAGCAGAAAACAAGCCCCCTCCTTCCTCTACGTGGCATCCCTTCAAAGATTTAAACATAGCTATCATGTCCCCTCTTAACCTCCTCTTCTGCAAACTAAACATCCCCAGCTCTCTAAGTTTATCCTCACAGGGCATGTCTTCCAGGCCTCTCACCATTTTGGTCGCCCTCCTCTGGACTTGCTCCAGGTTGACCACGTCCTTCTTGAATTGGGGTGCCCAGAACTGGACACAGTATTCCAGATGGGGTCTAACCAAAGCAGAGTAGAGTGGTACCAGTACCTCCCTCGATCTAGACACCAGACTCCTACTGATGCAGCCAAGAATTGCATTGGCTTTCTTGGCTGCCGCATCACACTGCTGACTCATGTTCAGCTTGTGGTCTATGAAGACTCCTAGATTATGGGCTCCTCTGTTCCTCGCAAGGTATGTGACACCCCAGAAGGAAGGGTCCCTTGGGCCTCCAGCATCTCCTCTTCAGTCTACACATCCAGTAATAGGGAGCAGGCAGAAACCTTGACAGGTTACATTGGAAAGGAGTGAACTGTCGTCTTCACAGTTCAAAAAGCCACACCGTTTCAGCTCACTACCCAAAGCGGTATCGAGGTACCAAAGAAACTTCCATTCTCTAGCATAAAGGAAATGCCAGAGAGAAACAGCACCTCACGTTAAGGCTCCCAAACCTTTGTCTAGATCGCGGTCGCCATAAAAACTCCCTGCTGTCAGTCTAAATTTCCCGTAGTCGACTCGATGCCGCGAGAGCACCCATCGCTCCTGCCATTTCGCTGGGAAGAAATAAGAAAAAGAAACGTTGGTCACGGGATGGAAACACCCTCTGGAAGCATGAAAGACCCCCCGATTCACCCCGGGCTCTGCTGCTTCCAGGGCCCCTTCCAGACAGACCTGCCTCCCCCCGGCCTCGTTTCGTTGTTATCTGGGGGGAAGCCGAAGGAATGGCCGTAGGGCTCTGTGCCCCCCGGCAGCACCCAAGGAAGCCCCCTGGGAAAGCACAGCCAAAGGGAGACCTTTGGCTCAGAAGCTGCCGGGGACACAAGCATCACAGGCGCACCCCAGTGCTCCCCTGGGGTGCCCCTCGGGGGCCTTCTGCACATGCACAGAGGCCGGCAGCCCCGAGGGATGGAAGGCACTTGGGAAGCGCTTCTCTGCCACCTTCGGCACCCAGAGGGCAGAGGGGAAAAGAATGGGAGGGGGGACACCGGGGTTGCCCATGCCTGGCGCCCCCCCCATAGTTGAACAACCTTTTAGCTCTGTACTGGGGCTCAGTCTCTCCCTCTGCTACCTTCTCCGAAAACACACCAGCCCCCAGGGTGGCCAGGAGAGTCTCTTTTGGGCTCCCTTCAGACCCCCGCCACCGCACAGCCAATAGCAGGGGATGATGGGCATTGCAGTCCCCCACTTTCTGAAGGGCCAGAGTTTGCCATCCTTGGCCTATTGGGGATATGGAACTTTGGGGAGGCTGGATTTGTTGCAACAATTTCCCACTTCGAGGGCTTCCGCCTCCGCTCCCGGGACCCCGGAAGCGGCCAAACCCGCGAGCGCACGTGTGAACGGCAGCCACTCGCGTGTCAGGAAAGAACGCCCCGCCCCCAGGTCACGTGCCGGCCTGGCCCCGGCCCCGCCCACCTCCGTCCAGAAACTGCTCCCGGAAGTAGACGGTGCCGCGGGCGGAAGGCAGGACGAGGAGGGCCCAGAGGAGGGCCGGGGCTGCCAGGCCGAGACGGGGAGGCGGCATGGAGGCAGCGGCAGCTGGGCAACGGCTGAGGAGCCGCCGGCAACGACGCTGCTCTCCATCCTCCCGCCCCTCGCTTGCTATTGGCTCGCCCTTTTGT
Source organism: Ctenosaura bakeri (assembly GCA_948474755.1). Classification (NCBI taxonomy): domain Eukaryota; kingdom Metazoa; phylum Chordata; class Lepidosauria; order Squamata; family Iguanidae; genus Ctenosaura; species Ctenosaura bakeri. The sequence goes on from CAOLHI010002175.1 coordinate 48,698, forward strand.
ACGTCACGCCGACGAAGGCGGTCATTGGTCCGCGGCACTTGGCCGCATTTTCTGGCTCTGTAATTGGTCCTTTTCTGCTCCCGGGCGCGCATCGATTCCGCCCCCGCTTCTCTGATTGGCTCAACCTCCTGGCCAATAGCTGTGTGCGAGAGAGGGGGCGTTGCGGGCAAGACCGTAGCCCAGTCGGGGACCTGAATACTTCCGGGTCGGGTTGCCCGGCAACGCGGAGCGGCGGCCCGGAGGGACCGCGGGTGGGATGCGGCGGACGGGGAGCGCGGCGCTGGCCCGGGCCGAGGCCCGGCGGGCGGAGAGAGGCCGGCTCGCCGCGAGGGGGCCGCAGGTGAGGCGGGGCGTGACGTCAGGCGTCGGCGTGACGCCACCTGAGTCCGTGAGCGCGAGGGTGCGCCCGAGCATGTGCAGAGTGCGCTCCCACTGAGACCTTTGCGGGAGCAAATAGAAAGAATATTTTTTGATATGTTAGTTATTGCATGGTTGGAAGAGGATGGGAGCCAGGCCCGCCAGCCCACTGGAAGCCCACTTCTTGCTCCTGTTTTAAAATCTCCACCATTCCCGGTGGCAAATCTGTAGCCTCTGCGTTCAAGAGAGGGCGACTTTGTAGAGCTGCCATTTTAGGTGTAACTGTTTCCTTCTTCCTTATTGTTCATAAACGGGTTCTGCTGGAGCTCTTGAAAAATGAATTAAATACCCAGGTAGGTGAGCAGGAATGGCAACTCGGAGCTCCTGGGAAGAGGGTTTTAATAATCTCTTTCCTTTTTCTTCTTCTTCCTCCGCAGGGTCGTGAGGGGTCTCCCTCCAGGCACCAGCCGCCCCCTGCCGGGCCCAGGACCAGCCCCGGCCCCCGCCTGGGCCACCGTCTGGGGAGCGAGCCCCCGCGGAGGGCGGATCCGGTGGAGACGTCTTCGGGGGCGGCCCTTGGGACCGCTTGGCGGCCCCCCGGCCAGTTCCTCAAGCAGAAGGCCGGCGGGGCCACAGAAGGCGGCCGGCGGGCGGGGCCCAGTCTGGCCCCCCAGAGGGGCCTCTGTGCCGCCTCCAAGGGGAGGCCCAGCCCCGTCCTGAGGCGGGTGGCGGAGATTGAGAGCAAGATCCAGAGCCGGAAGGCCCGGTGGGAAGAGGCGGCGGTGGAGGCGGGCCGGCTGGCTGCCTTTCTGGACACGGCCGAGCTCTCCTCGAGCGAGTCCTCCGGCCACGACACTGCAGAGAGGGGAGGCCGCCGGAGGTACACGAAGGCTGTGGCTGGGCTGGGGGGCGATGGCAGAACAAGAGCCTCCCAGCTCACAAGGGCACCTCTTGGAGACCCCGTGGAAACCACAGAGGGACTCGGGCTGCCCAGGAAGGTAAGCCGTGCGGCTCCCCCCTGGGCTCCCTCCTTCAGCCTGGTTCTCACGTGGGCAGTGGCCAGGTTTCCCCTTGGCACCAAAAGCGTCTCTCCCACCTTGAATGGGTTGTTGGGAGTCTTTAGAAACATAGAATCATAGAAATGTAGAGTTGGAAGAGACCCCAGGGGCCATCCAGTCCAACCCCCTGCCATGCAGGAACATCCTCAAAGCACTCCTGACAGATGGCCATCCAGCCTCTGCTTAAACACCTCCAAAGAATCATAGAATCATAGAAATGTAGAGTTGGAAGAGACCCCAGGGGCCATCCAGTCCAACCCCCTGCCACGCAGGAACACCCTCAAAGCACTCCCGACAGATGGCCATCCAGCCTCTGCTTAAAAACCTCCAAAGAAGGAGACTCCACTACACTCTGAGGCAGCAGATTCCACTGCTGGACAGCCCTGACTGTCAGGAAGTTCTTCCTGAGGTTCAGGTGGAATCTCCTTTCCTGCAGCTTGAATCCATTGCTCCTTGTCCTGGTCTCTGGAGCAGCAGAAAACAAGCCCTTTAAGGAGGAGGAGGAGCACCAAAAACCAGGAAAGGATTTCCGTTTAATGGCTTCTCTGCTATTTTGTCCGATCAGCAGCCCCGGATCCATTGGCGTGCAAAGGATTTGTTCTGAAATGCATTGGACTGAATATTTTAGCACAAAGATCCCAATACTTATGTGATTTTTATGTGGAAAGGAATTCATGTCAGTTTAGGGCTGACATCCTGTGGGCAGCAGGTGCGGGGCGGTGAGTGGTGTTGTGCCCCATATGTAAAGAAGGATGTCGACAAGCTGGAATGTGTCCAGAGGATAACCAAAATGGTGAAGGGTCTGGAAGCCATGCCCTATGAAGAACGGCTTAGGGAGCTGGAGATGTTTAGTCTGCAGAAGAGAAGGTTAAGAGGGGACATGATAGCCATGCTTAAATATTTGAAGGGATGTCATGTTGAGGAGGGAGTGGGTTTGTTCTCTGCCATTCCAGAGACTAGGACAAGGAGCAATGGATTCAAGCTGCAGGAAAGGAGATTCTACTTGAACCTCAGGACAATGGTCAGGATTGTCCAGCAGTGGAATCTGCTGCCTCCATGGAGTGTGGTGGGGTCTCCTTCTTCGGAGGTTTTTAAGCAGAGGCTGGATGGCCATCTGTTGGGAATGTTTTGATGGGTGTTCCTGCATAGCAGGGCGTTGGACTTGATGGCCTCTGGGGTCTCTTCCAACTCTATGATTCTACTTTTTCAGAAAGAGGGATCCATTACTTCCTTTGACTTCATCCCCATTCTACCGCACAACCATAGCTCGTGGGCTGCTTCCCACTGGGAGGGTGCTGCCTTTCCCCCACCCTGTCTATGCTCAAGAACAGCCAGAACAAGCCCAGGGGTGCTCCTGTGGTCGATCAGCAGGCACCCACAAACACACATCTGGCTGTTTTGCATGCTGGCAAAGCAGCTGGGCAGAGGGAGCAACTTCCCACATGATTCCCTGGCAGAGGATGTTTCTGCTGTCAGTGTTTTCAGACTTTGAAAATAAACGAGGCAATAAGCAAGCCTTCTTTCTCCCCCACTGTCCTGAAGGGTTGGATCCAAGCCTCAGCAAAGATTCCTTCCATCTCTAGTCAAAGACGTCTGCCTGGTAACAACCCTCTAAAGAGGGACCCTTCCGCCTCTCCCCCAAGCCAGAGGACCTCGCTGGCCCCCGCCAGCAGGGGAGGGACCCCTTCCTCATCTCCATCACTGCAAGAGAACCTGTCAGGAGAGCCAGCCATGCGAGGGTCATCTCCCTACGTGCTTGTCCGATCCCTGGATGAGTTGTTTTCAGAAGCAAGCAGTGCTCACGGCAGTGACGACAACGCCTCCACCTCTGGCAGTGGTGAGTTGCTCAAATCCCCTGCTGGTGGCCTGCTCTGGAGAGGAGTAGGTGGGACAATGAAATGGGTCAGGGGCTTGTTCCTCTGGTAGGTATGGAATATATATCGAGAGAGGAAGAGAGGTCTTTCCGTGAGGAAACTTGTACAGCTGGCAAAGAGAGGTGTTGCAAATGTAGTGCCCGAAAAATGATGACAGGAGATGGGGAAGTGATCCAAGGGAACGTGTTCTGCCCCCTGCCAATGGACTGGGCCGTACAAGCGCTGCAGGAGCAACGTACAGGTCAACCCTGGCGGGACGCAGGCACACACCCTGTTAAAAGTCTCCCCCAGGCTGCCCTTCCAGTGCTGGGGTGCCCAGCCAGCTGCCCACTGGCCCTGCCTCTGGAGTATGGAGTGAGCCAAGCCTTACCAGCACCTCCTGGCCAGTTACTCCAAAAGGTAGTTTTCCCCTGGAAAGTTGTGGGGTGAGGAGGGCCTTACCACCTGACTTGGCACTCCTGATTGTAACCAGAAACAGAGACCACTGAAACCACTGAATGTGGGAACGCAAGCAGTGAGTCTTGGGACCATGCCTGGGGAGGGAGGCAGGCCCTGGCCAGAGAGCTGCAAACTCAACCTCTTGCCCTTCCCTTAAGCTGGGGAAGGGTAGGCTGAGACTTCTATGGTGGAGAGGTCTGGGCTGCCTGGCTGAGGGTCAGTCTCTCTTTCCCACCGCAGATTTCCAGGTGAACATCTTGAGTCTGGACGACTTGGCACCCATCGGGCACAGCCAGGACAAAGAGGAAAAGACAAAAGAGGAGGTAAGGCAGCCTTTGGGCCACCAGCCAGCCAGAGCCGGGCTTGCTGGTTGGGGCTGGAGGAGGGACTTGTTTTTCCTGATGATGCCTTGCCAGGAGGGTCCCATTGCCACTGGAAGGTGGCCCCAGGGTGGGCAGAGTGCAGCAACATCCTGCTTTGTGGTAGGATGGAGTCCGGAGTTGAATGTGGCAAGGGAGCTGCTTGTGGTTTTGGTTTTGACTGCTTGTTTGGTTCCTGCTGGTGTTGTGGCCAGCGCTCACAGACGGCCTCTTCTAGGGGAAGGCCTCTTCTGGAAAACCGAAGAAGGAGCAGGGAGCAGCCCTGGCTCCCGCCGCCCTTCCAAGCCTCTTCCGTGCCGCAAAACCCATCAGCGGAAAAGAGTCGACTTGGGAGGAGGAAGCAGAGGAAGTGGGAGAGATGGAAATCTCAGAGCAGCTGGGCGGCCCTTCTGCAGCGCTGCCTTCCTCTTCTGGTGAAAACGAAACTCTTCCCATGGATGCTGAGTATTCGGAAGACTTTGAGCCGCCATCCTCTTCCTCCTCTTCTTCGCTGTCGTCATCCTTTGTGGCATCTGAGGAAGGAGCGGGACGGCCCCCCACCTCTTTGGAAGAGTCGCAGAGCCGTTCGGAGGCCTCCTTACATTCCAGTCGGTCGGCTTCATCCTTCTCCGAGCCCCCCCATGGCAGTCCTGGAAGCACCAAGCCCTCCAGGAGGCAGAGGACAGTCACAGAAGCAGCGGTGCAAACCAGCAGCTCTCTGCTCCTTCCTCAGTTTTTGCAGAGTCAGTCAATCGGGCTGGGGGCATGGGGAGAGGGGCGGCATCCAGATGCCAAAACTCTAGGGTTTGGAGGTGGCTCAGGGATTGAGTTTAGCCTGTGGTGGGTCACAAATGTGCATCTTCCCCACAGCAGACAGCCCAATTCTTGGCTTCGTGATAGGCGGAGGAAGCTCTGTGGATGCCCCACCCATCGGCAGTCCTGCCCTGAGCCTGGATGTCATAGAAGGTATCTTCCTCTCTCTAGCCTTCCCACCCCACAGGCCCCACCTCCTGCCACGTCGGGCCACTGGCACACGAAGCAGGCCCATCCTGACTGAGTGGCTGTGGCACATACCCCTGGGGCTTTAGGTGACATCCCTTCCCAGGACTGAGTGCAGAATGTGTTCTGCATCCTTGAGCTGCAGACTCCTCCTTGCAAAGCTAGCTCTCTGGCTGGTTGGGGCGCCCCTGCGTGAGTCTTTGATGTCCCAATGGAAGTGAGAATATACTGTGCTTGGCATTCCTCACCACGAGGGAGGCTGTTGGAAGGAGCCTGCTGCAGCCATGTCAACTCAGCCTGTCTGTGGCCGGCCTCCTGAGAGCAAAGCAGAGGCACCTTGCTGCCTGCAGTCCTCTTGAGGGAAGAGGGTGGTATGTGGGCGCCAGCCCCGGTGGGCATTCCTTTGCCTTCTGGCAGCTGGCAAGAGCCCTGGGTCTCCCTCTCCAGGCTCCAGAAGATCAGATTCTTTTGCAGGGGCTGGCCCGTGGGGTTCCTTGGTTAATGAGTAGAGTCTCAGTCGCTTGGCACTGGGGCTGTTGGTAAGGCACAGACTGGCAAGCCATCCAGCCTCACCCATCTGCCTCACTTGCCTTCAGCCTTGACCGTATACAGTCCAGCCGCCTTTGCCTTGAATGAGCTGTTGAAGGAGAACCTGGCCCTCATCCGGCAGTTTGTGGAGGCCAATCGTCGCCTTCACGCCTCCTTAGTGGCATCCCTGGAGGAAGAGGAGTTCCACTACCACACCCTGGAAGAAGCCAAGAGGGTACACTGACAGGCCTCATGTGGGTGTGTGGGAGAAAGAGCCACCAGAACTGTTTTGGGGGCCTCCAGTCCCCCTCAAGAGCCCCCTTCCCAGCCACACAGAGCTGGCATAAGCCCGCAAACCCTTGCATCCCAAGAGGCAGGGGGATGTTTGTAGCACCGCTTTAAACAGAGGCTTTAAAATGGGAATGCTAACGTTAAATGGGTGGGGAAAACCCACAGATGGAGATTCTCAGAGGGAGACTGGCCATTTCCCTCTCTGCTCTGGGACCATGGCCTTTCTCCATCACTTTCTTGCTTGGGTCTCAGCCCACTCTCTTTCTCTGTAGTACATCAGCAGCCACAAGGCCCCACCGCTGACCATGGCGCAAGCCCTGCGAGAAATTGAAGCACAGGAAGAAGCAGCAGTTTAGACGCCTCGGCCTCTCCTGGGACCACGAGGGAGGAGAACGATGAGGGAGGCCGGTCTGCCACAAGGTACCACAGCCGGTTGTGTGGGACGTGGCAAGACAAGCAGTGGCTGCCACCCAAGAGATCCCTGTGGAGATGTGGCAGCACGCATGCAGACAGACTTCAACAGGGAGGCAAAGAGGAGAGAGAAAGAGAAACGATCTGTTTGCTGGTTTGCGCAGGGCCGCCTCCTCTGGCACAGCCATTGTGCGCATTCAGTGCTGGAGATAAAAAGCTTCCTTGGACTTTTGAAGCACAGGCACATTTCCTCCACGCACAATAAATCTTATCCTCGCGTAGGAAAAAAAAATCTGTTTATTGGAAGGCAACAAGTATGCACAAGATGGTCACTGACTTGGGTGAAAAGTGGAAGGACAGGGACAGATTTTGCAGGAGGGGGCCTAAAGTTTCACATCTATGGTTAGATCATTCTACAACAGTTGCTACCTCACCATATCAAAGTGGGTGGTTGTGGGGGGGGCAGGGAGGTGGTCTCTGGGCCCCCTGCTGGGGTTACACAAGAATGATGCCCTAGAAAAGCAGAGGGGGAGAGCGGAGAGGAAGGTGGTGCTGACAGAATGCCAGTCCAGTCTACAGCACTCCTTTTAATTCTTCTCAAGGATATATACAAAAATAGAAAAGGCCTAAAGAATTCCTCATTACAAAGCTCTCAACATCTCAGGTGGCCAGCCCTCTGTCCTGGGTGGGTCTGTGCTGTCAGCAGGGAAGTGCCGTGGGGCTCGGAGGAGGTACACTGGAGTCTTGGCTCGCTTGTCTGGGAGGCGGCTGCTGGGCTCTGGCTTCCTCCGCTTTGAGCAGCATTAGCCTTCGGGAGAGAAGGGTTGAAACTTAAAAGCCTGGACAGTGGCACCCCTCCCTCTCCCTACTTTACACACAAGGGGTGCACTGACCACAAGAGAGACAAAAAAAGTGCATTACAGGATCCTTCACTAGGCAACTTAATGACTGCAAGCCTGGTTCTGTAAAAATACTACTAAAACAGAAACAAAAAGCACTGGGAAACAAAGTCAAAGTCGTTCCTTTGGGTCTTCCTATAACTTTGCAAGACTTACTCAGTGGTAAACAGCCAGTATTTCCAAAATTTAAAATCAAGGTATTTTTAAAAAATGGCAAACCAGCCCTAGCTCCTAATTATAGAACTTGAAAGAAGGGGTGTGGCAGAAAATGGCAGGATTCTTTTGCAAATAGGAAAATGGCAATATTATGTAATGATTGAGCTGGGACATGGGGGATCTGGACTGAAGTCCCGAGAGCCATGGCAGTTACTGATTTCGGGCAAGTCACTCCCTCTCTCCAAGTCAGATCCACCTTACAGGGTTGTTGTTAGAACAAAGCAGGAAGGAGGAGAGGCTTATTTGTCTCTCTAAACTCACTGGAATTTAGAGGAGGAACAGTGAGGCCTTTGAGGGGAACCTTCCTCTTCAAATACATGTGGGTTTCGGTTATACTGCATTTTACAGAACCAGGCCTATCAAGATGGGTTTTTAATTGTCGTTGAGGTACAACTAAATGAAACAAATAGCTTACATGATAAAGGATCCTGCACAGAGTTCATAGCCCCCAGATTGCTGTGGGTCAACACATCAGCACCCAAAAGCCACCCCATTTCCTCCCCACTCCTGCCCAGGGACAGGCAGCACAAACCAGCTACTTACTTTCATCTCTGGCCTTCATGCGAGCAATAAAGGAATAGCTTTTGTTCCTCCGGTAATTCTGTAGGGGTCGTCCAGGGCTACCCCCACACCCTTGTACTGATCCCACTTGTCCCGGATATCCCCTCCCTTAATGGGGTCCTGGATCCCTTGCTCTTTGGCCCCCAGGCCTCCAGATCCACTCCACCCTGGAAAGGGCAGAACGGCACAGTCAGTGGGGCAGAAGGAACATCACCAGCAGGGACCCCCTCCGTATGTCCCAGCAAAAAGGGGTGCCAATGGGGGGGCCTCCCTTCCTGGATCATTGCTGTGGCAAAATGCAAATACTGAGGGGGAGGCCTTATTCCTCCACATAGTCCTGGGCTTAAGAACCACAGGCTGCTGCCCTCCCATACACACACATGCAGATCCAGAGACAGAGCCTCCCTCCGTTCTTTATTACGCAGAATAGAGAAAATTATGAAATCTCATATGCACACAACCTGGGTCATCACCATCTAGCCCCTGGGAAACTGCAGAACTGTACCTCAAGACAGAGAGGCGCGTTCTGGGTCCCAGATCGCGTCAAGCTAAACCCTGACTCTGCACTCAGTTGAGAGAGACAGAGAAATGATGCCCCCCGCGCCCCCCTCCTGTCACAGACCATCCTGCCTGGGGAGGCCAAGGCCGCTCCTCTCTCCCTGCCTTGAAGAGATCTCGGACCTCTTACCCATCTTGACCAACATCTGGTGCCCCTTGTTCTCCTCTCCCAGCCGGGATTCTGGAACAGCAGGCCCTGAGCTGGAGCCCAACCCGGCTGCAGAGCTGCGGAGGGAAGGAGAGGGCAGCATTCAGCGCAAAGGGGCTCTGCTGTGGCCTTGGGTGGGACTGGCCCCACAGGCCCCAGTTCAACAGGAGCAGCCACGTCCCCAAAGGGGCCGAGAGAGGCCTCGCCAGTCGGCCTGCCGCCTCTGTGCCTTCCCCATCACTGGGCACAACTTACGGAGGTGTTTGACTGCGCGATCGGGATCGGCGGCGTCTTCCGGGAGAGTAGGATTTGGACCGGGAGCGGGAGCGGGACCGGCTTCGAGAAGAGCGCGATCGGCTTCTGCTCCTGGAAAAGAAGCGGGCAGAGTCATATTGTTTCCCTCCTCCCAACGCTGAGTGTCCCCCATCCTGGCAAGAGCATGAAGGCGCCCTGGGAAAGAGCTGCCCTGAGGGGAGCAATGCAGGAGAGTCCCCCTCCCTTCTCTTTACCTGGATTGCGACCGGGAGTAGGACCGTGACCGGGAGTGCGATCGAGAGCGAGACCTTGAGTAAGAGCCAGAGGACTTCGAAGACCGTGAATTGGAGCGGGAGGAAGACCGACCGCGGCTTTTCGAGCGGCTGCGGGACTGCGAGGGGCCACTGGGTTGGGGGAGGAAAGAGAAGGGGGTCAAAGTCTCCCTTGAAAGGCAGCTGAAAGGTCATCAAACATCGGTAGAGGGTGTGCGGGGCTGCTGCAAGGGTTTCTGGGGTGCCAGGGAAACAGAACCGCCAGACAGGGAGGTGAGTGAGCAGGCCACGAAGCGCCCATTGCCCTTCACCAGCCACGGCAGCTATTCAGTGATGGAGTTCTCCCCGTTCTCAGGGGCCACAGGGCAGAAGAGGTTTGGCCCGGCGTTTCGTGGTGCTCCGAATGTTCCCCAGGGCAACAAAACATGCAGAGATGCTCACCTGTTCCTTTTCTCCTGCCCTTTACGCCGCCGGGCACGCATCTTGGCTCTGAAGAACTCGTACAGACCGTTCTGCTCCCAGCCCTCACTGGAACGACGAGCCAAAGAGGGGAGAAGGAAGGAAGAAGTCAGTCCTTGTCTCTTCTGGGGAGACACGGCAGCTGCCTGGGGGACCAAAAGTCCTCAGGGCAAGAAAGGAGGGCTTATGTGAGCACAGGCAAGGCGGAAGCCCTTACTCTGGCTCAGAAGGTAACCCTCACCTGTTCCTGGGTCTGTCGTGGGAGGGAGGACTGTAAAAGGCTTCCACGGCCGCCAGCAGCCTCTCGCTGGGGAGCATGGGGGCGGCAGACGGATGTCCTTGGGGTCCAAAGGCTTGTACTCGTGATCCTCCATCTGGAAAGAAGAAAAGGGGGCAAGTTGTAGCAAGAGGTCACTTTCTGGCAAACAGGAGCCTGGTGGGTGCGGTTCCCATTGGGTCCCCAGTCCAAAAAGCCCTGCCTCCTCCAGTCGCCCAGAAGGAACACACCAAAGCCCTCAGAGGGCGTCTCCTCAGCTTGCTCCCCGCAAGGAGCCACCTACCTTGACCAGGGGAGCCATGAGGCCAGCAGGGAGGTCAAAGTATGGAACGTTAGGAACCAGGCTGGAGTCATCGTGGTTGACGTGAGGTGGGCCCTGTCGGCGCATATGAGGAGGCTGTCCGTTAAACCCATGGGGAGGGGGTCCAAAGTCGGGGTGCTGCGGCCCACCCCACGGAGGGTGCTCGCTGATTCCGGGGTGCGGCATGCGGTGCCCAGGGTGGTGGTGAGGAGGGCCGATCTCTGGAAGTGGAAAAGGGGACCATGTAGGTCGAGGCTTCAGAAGTTAGATTTTTGGGAGCCCCCCTCCCCCTGGGCTTGCCCCCCAGTTACTCACCCTGAGGGAAGTCGCCCTGGGGATAATCAAAGCGGTGGGGGTAGGGGGGCCGCTCAAAGGGGTGCCGAGGGGGAAAATCGTCCTGCATGAACCGAGGCGGGAAACGGTTGAAGTTGTGGGGATGCGGCGGCTGGTTGAACTGGGGGTGCTGCTGGTGAGGGGGGAAGGGCCCCCGGAAGTGGGGCGGGCGCTGCATGCGGAAGGGGGGCTCCCTCTGGCCCCCGCCCCATGGCGGCTGCTCATGCTGGTTGTTCCAGGGGGCCTCGAACTGGTTGTTCCAGGCGGGCTCTGGCTGGTTGTTCCAGGGGGCGTCACGCTGGTTGTTCCAGCCGGGCTCCCGCTGCTCACTCCACATGCCCTCATGGTTGCTGTTCCAGGGCGGGCAGTGTGGGGGGCCCTGGTGGTGAGGGAATGGTGGCTGGTCAGGCGGCTGTTGGGGGAACAGGAGAGGAACAGACAGAGTGAGTCCCGGGGCAGGCAGAGGAGGGCCATCAAAGGGGCCTCACCAACCCCCCCTGGTCTGCACCCTCTACCTGCTGTTGGCCCCACGGGGTGACGGGGTGGTCAAACCAGGGCGGCTTGTTGGGCGGAAGATGCTCATGAGGCCCACGAGGTCCAGGCATGGCAGGATCGGTGCCTGCAGTCCCGGCAGCTTCATACTCGGGGGTGCCTGCGAGGGGCAGCTGAGCCTTTCCCTCCTCTGAGAAACAAGCGGGCGCAAGAGGAAAGCAGAGTCAATGGTGAGTGGTCCTGCTTCAGCCGGGTCTGCCCTACTGGCAGCCCCCTTGTGAGCCCACTTGCAAGCTTTGCTTCTTCTAGCCGTGCCTGAGCCATGGAGCTCCCCACCGCCGGCTCTTCCCACCCCACCCACCCTCCTTGCAGGATGTCAGACGGAAAGCCCTACCTGCTTGTGTGATGGGAGCAGAGGGGGGCGGCGCTGCCGGGGCTGGAGGTGGGGCCGGTTTCACCTCGCTTTCCAGAGCTGTGATTTGCTGCTGCTGCTGCTGCTGTTGTTGCTGCTGCTGCTGCTGCGTGAGGCTGCTGACGAACTCCTCGTGTTGCGTCTTCAAGGTCTGAATCTGTTGCTGGAAGGCGACCTGCACGGGCTGCACCACGCTGGCGTACTCCGTGATCAGGGTGGCCTGCAGGCAAGGAGAAGAGTTGCCTCAGGGCCTGGCCAGTGTCTCCAAAGGCCAAGGGCCACAAAGACTCCAAGGCTGTTTGGGCTCTGACTTTGCCCAATCTGGCTCCTACCCTCAGCCCAGACACCGCAAAAAAATTCAGGGAACCAGACCGTGCGCCTTCTACCTACTCTGTAGCTGCTCCTCTGAGTCTCAGTTTTGGAGAGAAAAGCAGGATATAAATAAGCGTAACAACAATAGTAATATCCGTGCACGTTTTCAGCAAATGTCTGAGGCAGCGCAGTTCAACCTTGGCAGGTGGAGCTTGGCAAAGGCCCTCTCCTGCCCACCCTCGTCCCTGCAATAACTTTTCCAAGCAGGCACTGGGTCCAACAGCTCCTAATTCATTCTTGCTTTCCTCTTCTGCCCTTGGCAAGCGGGTCCCAGGGCTTCTTTTTAACACAACTGATCTTCAGCCATACCTACAGTGGCTGAATGTCCTGAGAAACACTGACTAGGGGTGGGGTGGGGGGCTGTGAGTAATGGAAGCCCTGGAGGGGGGTGTTGGAAGGATGGGGGTGGACTTTTCCTGTTGGTTGGTTGGTTGGCTGGCTCCCTTTCCCCTCGCCAGAGGGCGTCCAGACACGGAAGCCCTTACCTGGTACTGGCCGAGTCCAAGCGCTGGGCTCTGCAGTTGCTGGATGATGGATTCGTCAAAGTAGCCGTTTTCTCCCACAGCTGAAGGAGCTGTGGGAAATCAAGAGGGAAAGGCAGGCTGTTACTGGGCTGCCTGTGGGTTCCAGCCACGCTCGTGAGGGCCTCTGAAGCCAAACTACGGCTGCTCACCCTGGCAATCTTCTGCTGCTTGTCCTCCTCCACGGCCAGGAAACTGGTGCAGTAAATGGGCACGACCACCTTCTGCAGGGCAGCCAGGAGGTCTCGCTGCTGCTTCCGCTGGCTGAGAGGAAGGGGAGAAACAGAGGGAGGGAGGTCAGAATACCACCAGTAAGGGAAAGAGCATGCCAGCCCCCCAGCCAAGCCTGCCAGCTGCTCTTGGTGGACTCTTCCCCAGGACATCTTGCAGCCAAGGCTGCCACAAGACACCTACAGAGCCCCTCCTGGTCCCTGCCTCTCTTTCCTTCCAGGCAAAGTTGTCTTTTCTCATTCCAGGCCTGTCTAAAACACTACAGAAGCAGCTTTTAACACAGGCCTTTCCTCCTAGGCTCAACTGGGCTTCTGCAACATTTGTGTGGCACTACTATTTGCGCTTAACTGGTTAAATGAGAGCTAACTTTCAAGAGGTGCCAAAAATTAGGGGTTTCTAAAGCCTTTCATCTAAGGCAGGAAAGTATACGAGGCCAACGTGGCAAACGTGGCTCTTTTCCAACCCAACATCTGTCCTCCCAAGAACCATGCAAAGCAACCCAAATGGCTCTGTGTGCACTCTAACCACTAGGATCCATGGCAATCCTGCCCCATCCGGTCTCTCAGTGTTCCTTCCTATGCCCTGGGAATGCCTGGCCAACAGGCTCAGCCCCCATCCTCACCAGTGGTGGAGGACATCGTTGATCAGGTAGATCAAATGCAGCCTCAGCTCAAAATGGGCTCCCTCGGCCGTGATACGGTTGCGCAGGTGCCCTGCCATCAGCTCGCAGTGCTGGGGAGACTTGGCGTTGCTGAACATCCAGTTCTTGCCAGCCTGAGGACACAAAAACACAACCGGTTCAGGGAAGGCCTTTCTGCTAGTCAGAAACCTATGTGTACAAGTCAACTAGAGCAGCAAAGCACTGAGCCAGAATGAGGTGAGCCCCCAGACTCACCTGGACAGGGGCACAACTCAGTGGTACAGCCCTCACTTGACACGAGGGAGGTGCGGGTTCAAGCTCGAGCAGAAGGGCCTCTTGTAATAAGGGCCAATTTCTGTCTCACACACACAGAGAAGCCACTGCCAGCAGAGTAGGCAACATGACCCAACGCCCTGGGCTGGAATTTGGCCCCAAGTGGGGCGGACACACTTCCTCCCTGGCCTAGAGCCATCCTGGGCTTCCTTCACATTCAGAGCATCCAGCTTTCTTGCATCAATTTGCCAGAAATTGGAAAGGAACTTTTAAAAAAGTAATTTCATGCTTTCTGCCAAGGTTTCTCTATTTTCCTCTTAAGGGGATCATACCCACCATTTTACTTTAAAAAATAACAATTATTTGTTTTTAAAAAGTACAACAGAAAAGCCTAACACTGTAAAAATTCTAATCAAAATGTCTTTGAAACACCTACGAAAGCCTTTAAACTTAATTTTAAGAAGTAACTGAAACTATTCCTAATTCCACTTGCACCGCTTTGTTAGGCCTTGTGAAAGCACACCCACGCCCTCCCCCAGCTCCCTGCTTGGGGGATCTTCTGCCAGGCTTTCCTTACTGAGATAGCATCCTTTGTGCACGTGTCAATGATGGGCTGCAGCAAGTTATCGAACTCATTCATGTCCAGTTGAGTCTCCTCCAAGACTTTCTGCATTTGCTGTTCGATGGCCAGTGTGATGGCGGCATTAATTTGCTCCTGAGGAAAGAGCCCAACAGTCAAAACATGGGATGCAGATCAGAGTTGAGGCCCCAAACCTCCTCCCACCCCACACTCTGCCTACTGAAGCCTCCTGGAGACTCCAGGCACCCTCCAACGGTGATAGTTCTCCTTACAGGCCACCACAAGGACCTCCCATGGCTCAAAGGGAAGCAGCCTGGTGCTGCTCTAGCTCAAACTGCAAAGGGAGACAGAGGGAGGGAAGAACTTCCTTTCTCAACAGGCTGCCTTTCTCAAACCAAACGGGCTTCTGGGCCCATAACGCTGCTTACCAGGTGGGAACCAGGCCCCCTCCTCACCTGTCTGAGGGCCAGAAGGTGCTGCTCCTGCTGCTGGAGGTTCCACTGGCTCTGTTGGATCAGCTCCTCCATGGAGGGGGTCCCCTGAGATGTGGCGATGGGGGTGGGAGTAGGTGCCAATGGGGCCTGTGGCATTGTTGGAATCTGTGGGGCAGCCTCGATGTCTTGACTCTGCTTGCACAACACTGGGGGAGAAGAGTTGGGAATAAACAAGCAGAAGCGCTGAGGAAGCCGGCTGGTTCATACACACACACATCCTCAAGGCCAAATTTTTTGCCAGTTCTGGATATATGCAGGTTGAACTCTGACAGCTATGGCAGGTGGTGCCCCCCCCCAGAGGCTGCAGGGTCGGACGAGTCAGCTGCCCCAAAGTAGGTCTGACGGGGAGCTCCCAGGAGACACCAGCAGCCCCCCAAGTTTCTGGAAAGGTAGCCAAAGGCCATTTCTACACTATACTGTTATAGTGCTATTATTCCACTTTCAACATCCTGTGGAATCCTGGGGTTTGTAGTTTCCTGAGGCCAAAGAACAATAATAGTGCTATAACAGCATAGGACAGAAATGGCCAAAGGCCCACTTGCCTCACTGCTCCAGGCCCAGGAGGCTCCCTGCCAGGTGAGCTGATGCAAAACAAAAGCAAGGCTTTCAACCCGAGTATTAATGGGCCAAAGGCAGCCCTGCGGCCAGCCAAAATGAGGGTGTCCAAAGATCACTTCCTGATCAGTTTTCAAACTGTGCAGAAAGAAAAATGAAGAGGCTTCATCTGCAACAACACACAAGCCCAGGAGGAGCTCTGCAGAGGAACCCAAAGGACACCTGATTCTCTTCCTGCTAGGACAGCAAAGCCCCCTTGAACTCTACAGGTCTCCCGGGAAGGAGGCAGCAGCCTTCACCCACCAGCAATTCAGCTCTTACACTCTTGGAAGCTTGAAAAGAGGCCATTTCCGCATTAGTGCTATTATTCCTCAGACTGCCTGAAAGCAATTGTTCTGAGAAGCACGGTGGATGGTATCAGGAGGAAGAGGGAAGCAATGGAGCGAAGAATCTCAGGTGAGAAGAAGAGAAAATACCCACTTTGGTTCAAATGCCTTCCTCCAGCATTGACACCATGGGACAGAGAACAGGGGCCCACCCTGCAGAGCTGATACACGGCTTATTGAGACTAAATGACATGTTTTTGAGATTCAACAGCAAAGATTCTCAACCTTTGGCTCTCTGACTTCAGTTCCCAGAAGCCTCAGTTACTGGCCAGACTGAAGACTTCTGGGAGCTGAAGCCCAAGAGCACCCAAAGGCCACAACTGCTGCCGTCCTGAAGGATCACTACATGTTCTCCCGCCTACCACCCTCCCTTTGGGACTCACGCTGTTGCTGTTCCAGGGCCAACTTATACTTGTAGTAACCATAGAAGTCGCCCCCGAAGAGGAATGAGAACTTGGGGTTCTCCTTCTGCTTCTCCATCGTCATCTTCTCGAACTCTGGGCCATTCCGTGCCACAAACTGGGCCAGCTTGTCGATAACATTGCGCAGCTCCTGGTCTGATGAGGGAAGAGCCAAGACAAAGCATGTGGTTCATTTCAGAAGTTTCCTCCCACTAGTCAGTGGAACAAAACACACCCAGCATTAAGGGTGGTACAACTGCGTACAGTCCTCCATCTTCAGCCGCTCTGTGTGACCTCTGTATGTTAATTACACCCTCCACAAAGATCTCTGGAACCATTATTGCTCCTTACTTTATGCTGTGTGCCTCCAAACCCCAGGTTTCAGAGTAAAGAAGAGAGCAGCCATCACTAAAAACTGACCTAAAATCCCAGTTAGGTCTTTTGCAGAGATCTTCACAGTCCTCACAAGCCCCAGAACGAGCTTCCCCTCTAGCAAAGGAGGCTACCTCACACCATCAAGCCCCCTCCCCAAGGAGCAGCCCCCTCCCGGCAACAGCGCTCCCAACCCTGAGTGAAAATGGAGGCAACTGAACTGGGGGTGTCCTGCAGGCAAAGCAGGGGCTCACCCACTGCAGCCCCTCTGCCGGCCCCATGAAGTCGCAAGCTGGATGCAGTACATGTTGCCACTCACTTCAGGCCTCCCTCCCTGGCCACTTGCCACATGGGACCTACTGCAAAGGCCATTTCTGCACCAGACTGTTATGGTGCTATCATTCCACTTTCAACATCCTATGGAGTCCTGGAGTTTGCAGTTTAGGGAGGAGCCTGTGGATTCCTTAGGATTCCACAGGATGTTGAAAGTGGAATAATCGCACTATAACAGTGCGGAAATGGCCAAAAACTGGTGGGTGGGAGTAGTGCATTATTTAGTGCTGTAATGGAGAAAATACAGCAGCTTATGCAGCTAAGCCATTGCTGATACCCCAAAAGTCCAAAGCGTCCCTCTGTAGACTTGAGAGCCGACTGGCATTAGGAGCAGCAAAGGAGAAAAAAGCTAAGTGTGGGGAATTCTCCTCCGGCTGCAGCAGGTTGAGGCTGCCTGCTTTGGATGCTCTGCCTCCAGAGTCTGTGGCAAAGGGCTACGGCCAAAACTACACAGGTGCATGGAAGTTGGCGGCCAAGGGGGTGGCACAACCAGGCACGCAAGGTTGGAAGACAGGCAAAGCGTGGCCCTCTGGGGGCTGCAGGATCCCATCATTCTTTGCAATGGCTGGATGGGCATCTGTCGGGAGTGCTTTGAGGGTGTTCCTGCATGGCAGGGGGTTGGACTGGATGGCCCCTGGGGTCTCTTCCAACTCCACCTTTCTATGATTCTATGATAATGGGTGTGGGATGGTGGGAGTTGTAGCACAAGGCCTGGAGGGCCCTCCCCCAGCTCCTCGGCCTTTTTGGAAAGAGGCCACTTCTCCAACCCCTTTGGGTCTCGGCTCAGCCTCTCCCTCATAGGATCCTAGAGTAGGAGGAGATCCCAGGAGCCCTCCAGTCCAACCCGCTTCTGCCACGCAGGAACAAAAACCCAAACCACCCCCAGCAAATGGCGACCCAGCCTCCGCTTAAAAACCTCCAAAGAAGAGACTCCTTCACACTCTATGGAGGCAGCAGATTCCATTGTTGAAGGGCTCTGACTGTCCAGAAGTTCTTCTTAAGGTTTAGACGGAATCTCCTTCCCTGTAGTTTGAATCCATTGCTCCGTGTCCTAGTCTCCAGCGCAGCAGAAAATGGGCTTGCCCCATCCTCAATACGACGCCGCTTCAGATATCTAAACATGGCTATCGAGTCTCCTTCCCTTTCCCCTTCTTTTTGTCAGGCTAAACACCCCCGGCTCCCTCGGCCCCCTCCTCCTAGGGCTTCCTGGCTTCCAGACCCTCCACCGTTCTGGTCGCCCTCCTGGTGGCCACCCCGGGGCCAGGCGGGCAACGCCGTCCCTCGGGCGCGAGATCCCTGAGGGGCCACAAATGCGCCCTAACCACCCAGCCCCGGAGGGGGAGAGGGCGGGCGGGGGTCTTTTGGGGGCTGCCGGCCCCCTTCAGCGCCCCCTTAAGCCCGTGCGTCCCTCGCCTTTTCCCCGTCGCCCAAAAGAGCCTCTGCCCATGTGCAGAGCGCCTTCGCTGGGCCCACTCGCGCGGCCTCCTCCCGCCCTCTGAGCATGTGTAGAGTTATTCTCCTCCTCTGAGGCCAGAGAGAATGACGGCTCCCGACAATTAATTACCACGCCGGCGGGCATGGGGACGGCGCCAGGCAGGCTCACCTTCGGGGGGCGGCGGCGGCAGGGGGGCGGCGGCATCTCCATGGCGGCGGCAGCGGCGGCGGAGGGACACCGACGGGAAACCCAGCCTCGCCTCCGCGCCGCGCTAGGCCCCGCCGGCCGTAAAGAAGCCCCGTTCGCGACGCTGTGGCGACGCCTCTGCCGCGCTTGACGACCGCGCCGTCGCCCTGGAAACCGCCCGCCTCACGCGGCGCGCGTGCGGCGGAGTGGCGCGGAGCCCCGCCCACCGGCCGCCCAGAAGGAAGCCGAGGCGGCGGCGAAGGCCGGCTGAGGTTCACGAGATCGTGGAACTAACGTGTCAACGTTGTCGCTTCATTTTCCTCATTGAGGCCAAACACCGCTGGCCAGTGGCAGGTTTCCGGTCCTTCTTGGACTACATTTCCCAGAATGCACGCTGCCCCAGGGATGGGAGCGCCGGCGCCGGCAGGGTTTCCGCTGAGGTCCTAGTGCCCGTCCGGCTCCAGCTCTCAGACCTGCGGGGGTCGGATCCAGGCGGCTTTGCAGGGAACTGGGGGGTTGGGGGAAAAAAATCTCAAAAGGCCTCGCAGTGGCCCTTCTGCGTGGGGTCCCGATCCAGCCCCCGCCAGCCCCCCAGGGCAACCCAGCCAAGGGCCCCCAAATCCCCCCCCCAAGCCAAAGCACTTCCAACTTTGCAGGATTCACTTTTATTTACAACTCCCCATATTTAAAACGCATCATTACAACACACGTGGGCTTTATTCCATATTTAAGTTTGCAAGCTTCTTTTTTAAAAAAAAAATCCTAATGCCTGTTGGCTAAAACTCGACTTTTCAAAATAAATCCCACCTTGCTTGGGAGAGGAAGGAGGGGGTCCGGACCAAAGCGCAGCCAGTCCTGGCAGGAGTCCTTCCTTCCTCTTCCTCACTGTCAATGCCACTCCTGCAGGGCCAGTGGGGAGGGGGGCGGCGTGGCCCCCGCCAGGCACCCAACCCACAGCCATGCAGCCAATGGAGAAGAACGCTGGGAGCTGCAGTCCAGCAAGCTCCACTTTAGCACCGGAAGGTGCTTTCCCCCCATTTTTGAATTTCCAGTCACCTCCAGTTCTGGCAGTGGGGGGGGGTACAGGGGTGCAGCCCATCTCCTGGACATGTTGCTCCCTCCTGCTTTAGGGCCCAGAGCTGGCCTCGGTCCTGAAAAGCCCCTTCACCCTAGATCTATGCAGAAGTCCCTGCATAGGGGAAATGCTCCTGGTCCAGGCAGCTGCATTCTGAAAAAAGAGGCCCAGCCGCAGAAGGCAGCGCAAGACCCGGCGGAAGAGAGAAGCAAGTCCGAATGACTTACAAAATATCTTTTAAAAATAACCATGTCTGCTAAAGCCAGGAACTTGAAGCAGGTCGTCATCACTGGGCTTATTCCTACTTGCCTCAAGTTTTAAACAACATGTTCAAAGCTGGAAACGTAAGAGACACACAGGACGTCAGGTTATACCCACACATACATGGGTTATGCCCACACATTCAGGCCCCCCAGCCCTCCTCAAGCACCAAGTTTAAGTGTCATCTCCCTAGACCCCCTTCAAGGGGAAAAAGAAAGAGTAAAGAGAAGACCACTGGCTCCACTAGCTGTTTTTCCTTTCTGGATTGTGAAATGGCCTCTGATGTTCCTGGGCGGCCAAACAACCAGCTCACACCTTGACTGCACCAGCAGGGCGTAACTGCCTCTGCCCCCCGCTAAGCAGTTATCAGCCCCTCTCTCAGGCAGCCCCTTCCAAGAAAGCAGATGGTTTCTGCTTCCCCCAGAAATGGTTCAGGAGAAAGACGACCCACTGACCATGGCAAAAAAGCCCCCTCAGCCAAGGCACAGGCAATGCCCAGCGGGCACTGACTGAGTCCACCTCTCGACATCAGGCCCGTTTTCTTCCACCACTGGCTCCTTGAAGCCACTGCTTCTCAGCACCGGAACTAGCCAGACCACGGGCATGCTGCTCGCCAGAGGTGACCACAAGGCCGGAAGGGAGACTCCTGATCCCCTCTCAACCAGTGGTGGAACTTCATGCTCTTCTCTCTTAAGGCTACCCCACAGGATGCTAAGATTTCCACGCTTGGCTTCTTCCTTTCTTTGGCCTGCTTCTTTCTCATTTTATGGCAGCATGTGGAAACCACCAGTCCAAGTTGTTGTGGGGCTGTGGATATCTGGCCTTGAAGTGTTCTTGTTTTCAGAGAAAGAAAACATTTCAACAAGCATCAATCATTTTCAGCAACTTTCCCCATCTTCTACTGGAGCAAATGCTGAAGGGGAGAGAAGGGGCAGAGAGATCAGGGAGGAGAGAAGGGGGTGGCTGGAGGGGAGAGCCCTCCCCTTTCCCCCTGAATGGGTCTCTTCAGAGAGAAGCAGTGGCCTCTCCCTAGCAGGGCACTGGCGCCCTCCAGACTGGCCAGAAGGAGCACCTCTTCCCCCTGCAGGGAGGAAGGAGGGCTTCTTTGTCTGGGCTGGAGGCGCCTTCTCTTCTCCCTCCCCAGGGTCGGAGTTCCCAGGTCTCCCTGCTCCCCTTGGTTCTTTGAGGATGGGAAGGCAAGAAATAAGCCAAATACAGAAGCTGAAAGATGCTGCCATGCTGGCTGTTCCCACGCCCTCCTCACCCCCAAAGTCAATCAGGGCCAAGACTTGTCAGACAAATGAGGCAACCAACGTCTCTCTGGCTCTTCTCTTCCACCTCCACTGCCCAAAATCTCACTGCCTGCCTGACAGCCAAGCCTCCATCCCCAGACCCCAATCTTATCTGGGCAAACCAGCAGCGCGATGGGAGCCCCACAGTGAGCAAAAACACAGATTTAACAATGCAAGAGGAAAGACCAAGCTGTTCCCAGAAGAAGCCAGGTAAGTGAGGTGGAAGAGGCACCAGGCAGAGGTAAGGGAAAGAGATAAGAACAATTTTGAAACACCAGTTTCCAAATCGCACGTTAAGACAGATGGCAAGTGAGCGCTTTGTGGGGAAAGAGGAAATACCCAACACCCAAAGTCCCCCTGGTAGCACTAATATCATTTGTGGTCTTTGTGACATGAGGCGAGTGATGCTCCAAATAATCTTTTTTTTTTTTTTAAGATAGGGCCATACTGTCTGTGGAAGAAGAATCACTAAAATTGTTTCGTAGACATCATGATTAAAAGGAAGAGAAAAGGCAGGCAGTTAAAACCCATACATAAGTCTGCCCCACTGGCAACAAAATCCCCATGGTACATGATTATTAAAAAACCCAGACAAACAGCAAGCGGTTGCCTCTTTCCTCGGCCTGAACTGAGCCTGTGCGAAATGCCAGCCTCTTTCATTCCCTCAGCAACCCTCTCCGTGCTGTCTGCCATAGCAAGAGACAGGCAGCTGCCCCCCTGCTCTCTCTCTCTCTCACACACACACACACACACACACACACACAAAACTGCTCACAAGTGCTACAGAATACAACAAACTACATCTTCTTCCTCACCTCCATTAAAAAAAAAATCTGTTTTGTGTTTCACTTTGAAAGCATCCTTACAGCTCAGTGAAAAAGCAGTAAGGCAGCAAGAGTCTGGCCTAAGAAGTGGGAAAGAAGGGAGAGGAAGAAGAGGCAGTGGAGAAGCGGAAATACTGGCCACATTGTGTTGCCTTGGGCAAGCTAACAGGTTTGGGCCACTGGCCTCATCTCAGTGGGGGCTGGAGTTTGCGGCTCCTGCCACGCAAACAATGGGCTCCACCTCCAGCAGTCGCTCCCCGTGGCCAGCAGGACCCTCTTCTCCCTTCCCTGCAACTGATCCCCTTGAATGGGCTCGCCTTCCCTGGCCCCCCACGGGACATGCCCAAGCGCTCACGGCTCCTTCCAAGAGTCCCAGAAGATGCGCCAGGGCGGGCAGGGGGATGAGGCCTCCTGTGCCAATGCAGTCCACCCCTCTCCTTAGATATCATAGCGGCTGGAGCTGTACAAGGCCTGGTAGTTCTGTCGGCCATACTGGAAGTGGTCCGCCAGGACACTGCCCCGGCCATGGTGGTGGTGGCTAAAGGAGGCCATGCCGTTTTGCGCCTTATCCAGGGCGTTCCAGCGCTGCTGGTGCTGGTGCTCCAAGCTCGCAAGGTCCCCTGTTGTGAGAGGGAGGAGCTGCTTCTTGGCTTCCTGGTTTGCGTCGTACTTGGTCTGCAGGGAAACAGCCACAAGAAAACACTGTTATCAGCAGGATAACAACTAGCATGTTTCTGTCACAACAGAGAAACAGAGGGTACTTCCAGGCCCATCACAGGATCTGCTGAAGCCACCCTTTCCTCCTTGGACAGAAAGGAGCAACCGTGCCACATTTAGGATGGGAAGAACTGAGAGATTTGGGACAAGGTGGCCCTCACCTTTGTAAGACAAAGCCGAGCTGTGGCAAAGGCAATGGGGAAGCAGCAGCTTCTCTGGTCACATGTTACTTAGATTTCATGGTATGTTTTGTAAAAATTGCCAGGCACAATGGATTTCAGTGAATTGCTGTTAGTTGTGAGCCACTGGGGCACAGCTGTCTGTGGGAAGGTGGGCTATAAACCAGCTAAACTAACTACAGCTATAGAAGACCACAGAAGGGTCTCTTCACCCAGGGGCCTCTTGCACCCCCTCATTTTCCCTACAACTGGAAAACCAACAAAGTCTCCCCATCAGTTTACCACCCCTAAACTTGTCTGATTTTAGAAACTAAGTAGGACCAGGCCTGGTAACTTATGGGGTCTCCAGGAAAGGACAAGAAAGGACAGGGGCAAAGCTGGCAGTCAGAGATGGTAGAACTGAGCACTGTCTCTCTCTGGCACCCTCAACTTACCTTGTTGTACAAGAAGACTCCCAAGATGGCCGTCATCATGCCCAGCACATTGGTGGTGGTGACAGGGTTGCGAAGCATAATCAGGGAAACGGTGATGACGGTGATCCTTTTGGTAGCATTGGCGACCGAGTAGCTCAACGGACTGATAAGGTTCAGGATGCTGAAGGCAATGACGTTCTGGGCAAAGTTGCAGAAGCCACTGATGGCCAAGAGGAGGAGGGTCCAAGGCCAGTGGGCCATTGAACTCTGGAGGGAGAAGCCAGCGGTTAACAGACAGCATCTGCCAGGCCCCACCTTGAGTGACGAACTTGCTCTCTTGTCTAATTTAGGAAGCAAAGCCTGGTTGCTGATTGGATAGGAGACCCCCAAAAGGACTTCCTGGCAGGGGAAGGGAGAAAAGCTCCCTCTGACCGAGAAAAGCCATGGGGAGAGCCATGTTGGCAACACTAGGGGAGGTGACCACAGCCCACCCCAGAGCCTGACTCAGTCTAACGGCATCTTCAGCACCCCCAGGTAGGGCTGCAAAGGAACTGAAACTCTGTAGAGAGAGGGCGGGCGGGTGGGAGAGGGCCTTTCCACACTACGCTTATAGTGCTATTATTCGACTTTCAACATCCTTGGGGGAATTCTGGGCTTTGTAGTTTCCTGAGGAGGCCAAAAAGCTCTCTGACCGAGAATTCTAAAGGCCCCTCCCTAAACTGCAAGCCACAGGGTTCCATAGGATGTTGAAGGTGGAATAATAGCACTATAACAGGGTACTGCAGAAATGGCCAGAGAGAAAGAAAGAGCCAAGGTTGTTGCTTGGCAATACTCAGAGAGATGTATGGACACACATGCAGAGGTCTGACTCAAGTCTACAGGAAGCTTTTTGGGTTGCTACCAGGAAAAGGAGCCAAAACTCGGATGCAAGGCCTGCCCTCCCTGCCCAACAAGGAATACCACCCTATACAACTTGGTCCTGATCTCACTGGGAGAACAATCGTGATATATGGGGGAGAGAGATTTTGCTTGGATATTCGTAGCCTGAGGAGTTTTCAAAGGGATTAAATAGTACTGTTTGTACTAATTTGAAATTAATTAAGTTGCTTACATCAATGAAACATTTTGTTTTATTTTATTCAGCATAGTTTAAAATTGTTTATAACCATGGACTTGGATCCCACGCTCCTGATAGCAACAAGAAATTTTAAAAAAACCTCCTCAGGAGAAAACAAAGATTGATTAACTTCTGAAGGCTGTTCTTCCTCCTTGCCCGGGTCTCCTGCACACCTGCCCCTATCCAAACCCCCAGGCCCCAATCCCAGATTAGCACCACTGGGTATACAATGCCTGTGTGACAATTTCAAGCAGATGCACAACCGCATCCTTTGCTTCTGGCCTCTGGCTCTCTAATTGCCCACAAGCCAGAAGCTCTTCTGGAGATGCATGGACCAGGGCCAGCAATCCAGAAGCAGCAGAGGCAGCAACTGGAGCCTCAGATGGCCTGGACCCTATTTTGGGAAGCTGGAAGGAAGCAACAGCCACCCCTCCCTCCATGGAGGATCTCCCCAGACCTACCAAGTCATTCTCTATGAGGAAGGAAGAGAGATCTACCAGGACCCAAGTCGGGATCATGAAGAAGACGGCGTGGCAGCCGAGGATGTTCAGCAGCCGGAGGTGGTGGATGCGCGAATCTCTCAAGACCTGAAATAATGGAGATTTCAGAAAGAGCTGACCCCCCAAAGACCTCTTTCTTTGCTCTCGCATTTCTTGCCTTAAACTAAAGGGGGGCCAAGCCCTGAGCCTCAGATGCCAAATGCTTTTCTCTCCAGCCCAGAGAAAATGAGCAAAAGGAGATGGATGAGTCCACAAAAGCCACACAAAATATCCTGGCATGACTCAGGAATAAGTCATTTACAGGACTGAAAAGCCTACAGCCAGAAGAGTTCCTTTACCTGCTTGTAAGCCTTTAAAATCATCAACTGATTTCAGCTGGACTTCAGCTGGTTTTAATGTCTGTTGTGAGCACCCCCTCACCCAAGTCCAGTGTTGGGAGAACGTGTGTGTTACGTGTGAGCTTGAACTTGCCTGTTGACTTACGGCAACCCCATGAATTTCCTAGGGTTTTCTTAGGCAAGAAATCCTCAGAGGTGGTTTTGCCAGCTCTCTCCTCTGAAACAGAGCCTATAGCCACTTGATATTTGTTGGCAGTTTCCCATCCAATACAAACTAAAGCTGATGCAGCTTAGCTTCTAAGATCAGATGGAATCTGGTGCTTAAAGGGGATGGAGCAGAACAGAAGAGAAAGAGGGAAGGAAGGAAACCGGCAATTTCTCATTTCTTCTTATTTATTTTATACGCTATTGGCTCTGAATCAAATAATAAGAAACGAGAAATTGCCTCTTTCTTTCTCCTTTGTCTTGTTCCCTCTTTCACCATGTTTTCATTTTCTCTTCTGCCAAATGGCCACCCCCACCATCCCCTTCAGATGAGCCTGGACCCCTCTTTGCTTCTACGCCAAGCATGGTTTGGGTCCGCTGAACGGAAAGGGCAAACGTGTAATAGCAAAGACCGAAATTCAAAACCTCGGCATTTACTCCTGTCATAAGCCAAGAGGAGAACGTGGCCGGCTGGACGCACCTTCTTAGAGAAGATATTTTGCAGCGAGAAGCAGAGCGTTGCCGCCAGAGCGCTGACAAGCCCCCAGGTGTCGAAGGAGAGTTCGGTGACTGTGGCCAGCAGGACTCCACCGATGATGGGGATGAGGGACAAATACACCTGAGATGGGAGAAGGACAGCAGGAGTGAGGTCTCAGTTTCCCAATCCAAGGAGGAGAGAAGGTGTTCCTAGATTTCTCAAACACCTCACTACGACCACCCCACAACCTCCCATGCATCATCTAGCAGGAAAATCTTAAAAAAAAAGGGTGAGAGAAACCAAATCCTTTCCTCCTCCTCCTCCTCTCCTCTTACCTTGGTCGTCTGCTTTTCCTTCATGATGATTCTGGAGAGCAGAACCACCCAGATAGGCATGGTTGCCTTCACTGGAAAGAGAAGGAAGGGAGGAGGATCAGAGTGAGGAGGAGAAGGGCCAAAGGGAAGGTCCAGGGAGGCCGAAGAGGAGAGAAGGAGACCCACAGCCCCTGCACAAGCGACCACCAGCCTTTGCTCAGGGCAGTTCCTCTCTGCCCTGGTGGGCAGCCGCACCAAGCGCCTGACACGGAGCCTTGACCGAGGGCAGGCTCCGTGTCCAGACTCCACCTCCAGGGGGACCCCCCTGGAGCACATCCCCCAAGAGAGAGAAGCAGCTTCTTCCGGGCTCCTTCTCAATCTTCTCAAAGCTCCAGGTGGGCTGAAATTCCAGCGCTGGACTATGATTCTGGAAACCAGGGTCTGAATCCCTGCTCGACCATGGAAACCCCTGGGGCGACCTCGGGCAGGTCATACGATCTCAGCCTCAGATAAAGGCCATGGCAGCAAACCCCCTCCAAGCCAATCTTGCCAAGAAAGCCCAGAGACAGGGTCACCTGTGAGTCAGAAAGGACTCGAGAGCACATAACCAACTCTTTCCAGGCTCGGGTCTGGGCAGACGCCGTCAGGTCAGCACTCCCCAGGGCAACTACATCCCACCCTGGGCACTCTGTATGTGGCTCAAGGGCACTGCTATCCTGCAGGAAGGCTAGCCAGGGGCGTCCTTCTCCCTCCATCCAACACAGGAAGAGATTGCTTCTGAGCGCAGTGCAGAGAACAGCCACCCAGGGGGCATTATTGTGGGGGGGCATAATGGTGGGGGGGCATAATGGTGGGGGGGCATAATGGTGGGGGGGCACAGAGGGTCTCCTGGGCGCGGATCCCCCTCTCCTCCGCCCCCCAACTGGAAGGCAGGGAGACCCCCAGCGGCGCCCTCGCCCTCTGCCCCCCCTCGGCGCTCTGCACATGCCCCGGGGCGCCCTCCCCCGCGGAGCCTCTCACCGGTGTGGGCGTAGGAGACGGGCACCCTCCAGAGGGAGACGTGGGCGGAGACGGAGGCCAGGTACTTGCCGAAGGCCAGCGGGAGGATGAGGCGCGGGTACGCGCGCGGGGGCAGCTGGGCGGGGCTGGCGGCGGGGACGCGCCAGGCGCGCAGCAGCGGCGGCAGCAGCACCACCAGCCCCAGCACGTGGCACAGCGAGACCGTCACCGGCCGCGGGAAGGCGCCCAGCAGCACCTTGTTCACCACGTTCCCGCCCGCGCTCAGCGCGTACCACGCCAGGCACAGCGCCGGCACCCGGAGCAGCCCGCTCCGCGCCGAGGCGGGCGGAGGCGGCGAGAGGGGCGGCGGCGGCGGCGGGCCGCGGGGGGCGCCCCCGGGGGCGGCGGTAGGGGGACGGACCGGCGGGGGCGGCGCCGCCGCCTTGGCCGCCCCGGGCGGCGGAGAGAGCGCCATCCTCGGACGCGGACAGAGCTCTCTCTGCCTGGCGCCGGACGCGTCACTTCCGGAAGGCGTCCGGAAGTGAAGGCCGGGCCTACGGGAGCCGGGAGGGGGCGTGCTTGTCCCCGCCCCCGGGAGGCGCCCGCCACGCCCCCTTTCCCGAAACTGAGGAGGAAGAGGGAGGACGCGCTCACTCGAAATTGTGGAAACGGGGCCGGATGGGCTCTGCCCAACCGGGGGAGCTCCAAGCTTGGATTACAACCCCCATCATCCTCTGCCCCCTGGACGAGCGGTCCCATCATCCGCAAGCCCGCACGGCCACCGCGGGACCCTCCGCCGCAGCAGCCCCGAGGAGGGCTTGGCTGCAGCCAGGCGGGCGGAGGCCGCGGGACGGGAGTGCCTCTGAGCATGGGCAGAGTTCCCACAGAGGAAGAGAGCCGCGGAGCCCCCCTTCCCCTTTTGAGGCTTCAAGCTGGGCTCCAGCACCGTCCTGACTGGCCTTTTGAACCCCCAAGGAGGGAAGACGCAAAGGCACCCTCCTTTCTGGGCCCCCCCAGGCACTCTGCACTGGCACTGACAACCCCCACCCATAAAGACCTGCAGCCAGATCTCAGCAACAAGGCTTGGAAAGGGAACGAGCCACCCGCCTCTTATGTCCTCCTATCAGCCTCAGCCAGCACCACCTCCAAAGATCCAAGATGATGGGAGCTGGAGTCCCGCCACCCCCAGCCATTTCCACACTAGACTGTTACAGTGCTGTTATTCCACTTTCAATATCCTGGGGCTTGCAGTCGAGAGAGGAGCCTTGGATTCCATAGGAGGCTGAAAGCGGAATAACAGCCTAGTGCGGAAATGCTGCCAGATCCCCGTTTCTGTTTTGGGTCAGTGGTTCCGAAACTCTGGTCCTCCAGATGTTTTAGGCTTTAGGGCCCAAAAGTACCACAGGGTAGAGCCAAGGCTGGGGAATCCTCAGAAGCCCCAAATATCAACAAGCCCTGTGTGGTTTGGCCCAGGTTATTTGAAGGGCCGGATCTCCCTTCATGCGCCCAGTCGTCCCCTACGGTCATTTCTAGAGAGGTCCTTCGTTCCCCATGTCACCCTCTCAGGCGCATGACTGGTGGGAGCAAGGGAGGTGCAGGGCCTTCTCAGTGGCTGCTCCCAGACTTTGGAACTCCCTCCCGAGAGAGGCCAGGGCGGCCCCGTCCTTGCTCTGCTTTCTTCCCTGGGCAGGTCAAAATCTTTGTGCCTTCAGGCTTCCAGATATTGACTAGGCTTTTAATGCTGCGCAATTGTTTTTAAGCTTTGTATAGTCTTTTAATGCATACAGCCCTCCCTCTGCATTGGCCAGAATTAGGGCCATGGGGCCCCCGTGAAAGTGGGAAAACCATGAATAGCCCCCCCCAAAACCATATTTAATACACAAAAAAAGTACGATCACTATATTCAACCCACCCTGGATTCCTCTGAGGCACCAGGATTCCTTCATAAGGCAGAAGTGGGGGGATGATGGGGCATACGGCCCCCTCCACTGCTGCCCCACAGAGGGACTTGCAAGCCTCGTTTGTGGTTTCTCAGTCTTGCGAGGCTTCCGGTCCCCCTATTAAAAATGGCACACGGAGGCGGCAGAGGGGACAGCAAATAATCCGTGAATAAATCCGCAAAAGTGAAACCCGCAAATGTGGACGCCTGACCGTATTCATAGTCTTAATGTGTAATGTTTTACATTTATAAATTGTTCTAAATCTTATACCTTTTATTAATGTTTTGCATTGTTTATAGTTTGTATTGTTTTAAATGTTAGCCACCTTGAGTCCCATTCATGGGAGAAAAGTAGGATATAAGTGAATAAAATAATAACACCAGCCGGCATTTGAGAACCACTCTGTCTGATTACGTCTGTACTACATCATAGCAACGGTTG
Organism: Ctenosaura bakeri; assembly: GCA_948474755.1. Classification (NCBI taxonomy): domain Eukaryota; kingdom Metazoa; phylum Chordata; class Lepidosauria; order Squamata; family Iguanidae; genus Ctenosaura; species Ctenosaura bakeri. The sequence continues at coordinate 78,067 of CAOLHI010002175.1, forward strand.
TGGTAGTGGCACCTCCTCTTGGTCTACCAATGGGGTTGGGAGGCCTCCGGATATGGTGGTCTCCCAATGCCAGAAGCCAGCATGACCCCTGCCCCTCAGGGTCACGGGAGATGTAGTTCAAAACACCTGGAGGACCAACTGTTCCCCACCCCTGGACTGCACAAGTGGGGGGACCCTACCCCACAGGATCAGGGGTTTACTTCCCACTTCTACCTCCCACAGCAGTCTCCCCTGAGCTCTTTTCTCATCTGACCCAAACCTGCTGTCCACCTCTGAAATATTAGGAAATCACAGCGCACTTTGTGCAAATTTTTTTTTATTTCCACATTTATATCACAATGTGTCCACTGAAAGGACCAATAGCAAAGTTGCTCCCTTCTGCGTCCCAGGAACACAGAAGTCTAGTTACTGTACATTCACTAAGGCTGTTTTTCTGCAAGTCGCTTTTGTGATGGATATCCATAAGGCAAACAATATCTAAAGGAATGGTAACAAGTAGATTTCCAGCATAACAAACAGGCTTCCGTCTCCCCCCCCCGCTCCCTTCACAGAACGTTTACAAACTAATAGCACCCTCAGTATGGTTTGGATTTTCCTTTGTTTAAACCAAAAAGAAAACAACAACAACAAAAAAAGCGACTTTTCTTGCCTTTCTCTACAAAAAAATCTGCAGAAATGGAGGACGTGCTCAGGCACTCGCTGGGGGTGCTCCAGCTGAGGGACCCGTGAACACTATTCTGCAGCATTTCTTAGACTGAAACTGAAACCATACTAGACCCGACCCGCATCCGATGGTATCTACGGACTCTATGCTGAGCCAAAGGTGGGCACCCTCCCGTTATACCATGGCGCACATCAGGAGCAAGCCCCACAGCTCCACCCCAGGCTGGGCATGGGAGGGAGTCAGCAAGGGGAGGGGGGACACTTTGGAAGAGAGATGCAATGCAAAAAGAACTAACTACAGTTTTGCACAGTTCATCTCTGAACATCTCATTGCCACATTTTCTGTTTTTAGAAAAAAAAAAGGAAAGAAAATCAACTCAAGACAAATAAATAGACTCAACTACTCTTGTGTTAATGTTCCACCATTTCCCACCTGTACCTGCCTGCCTTCGGATTCTGGCCTTCATAAACCGCTGGAAAGTTTTCACCTTCTGAAAACTAAACTCCTTTTCAAACAGCTGGCTTGCTAGAGTTTGGAACTCTTCATCAGGGTTGTTGTTTTTAAATCAAAATCTCTTTTTTTATGCCTCCCTTTGCAATTTTGTTAGTAAACTGGTAGCAGCACTTCACAAAAGACTTTTTAACAGTAGAGAAGAAACTGCCAGGGTCCAGCTTGTTCTACTACACACCCTCCTCTCTGGTTATTGAGCTTCCTCCAGCGTAGTTTTGGGGGGGCTGGGGGATGGCAGGGGGTGGCACAGCCCCTGTTTTACTAAACTGCCAGTGTAGGAAAAAAAAAAGCATCTGGCAAAACTGCTCAGTCCAGGCAGACATAAGGCAGGATATTCAGGCGCCCGTCATCCCCGTGCGGGTCCAGCGATATGCACTGCGTCCAATCATACCAGTTACCCTGTGTGTCGTAGCAACCATTCACGCCCGGCCAGTGGCGGCTGCATATCCTGTCCAGGTCGTCCTGTGTGACCTCCCGTGTCACCCCGGGCAAGTCTGAAGGTTTGCTGTGGGGAGCCAGGACGTGGGTCTTCCGGGCCTCCCTCCTCGTGCTTTCCTCCTGCTTTAAATATTCGGACATGAAGTAATGAGCCCCAGGAGTCTGCACCCCAGAAGAGGAGAGCAAGCTGCTCTGCCTGGTTAAGTAGGACTGAATGATCTCATTCCGGGACAATTCTTTCCAATTGGTTTGTTCAAAGGGACTGTGGAGCAGGAGGGGCTTTGGCTCTTGCCCACCAGTGCCTGTCCGGTGTGGTGCCGCCGCCGCCGCTGCCGGCAGTTGTGGCTGCTCAGCAAAAGCAGGGATGTCCGCCGCCGCCGTGGCCGCTGCCGCCCCTGGTGCTTGTAAAGAGTCCCTCTGGGCCAAGGGCTTAATCTCACCCGTCATGGGGTCGAAGGTCAGCCGCCGCTCCTTTTTTAACCGCACGGGCTTTATGCCGCCTTCCAGTACCTGCCCGTCCAGGTTGACCACGTAGTCCTTGGGCCGATACCTTTTCTTCTTCTTCCCATCAGTACCAGAGGCAGCGCCATCGCTGTCCCCTTCAGGCCATCTGGCGAGAACGGCTCCGTCAGGTGGGAGCCCCCTGCCCCACCACCAGGGGAAGCTCCCGGCCCCACTGGGAGGAGCTGGCTCTCGAGGGCGGCCTGCGGCTCCTGGCCCTGCAGGGATGCCCCCGGCCCCCCCAGCTGAGGCGAGGCAAGCCTCTTTGCAGGTGGCGATCGTGAGGACAAGGGTCCCCCCACCGAGGAGTCAAGGGGAGGGGCCCGCGGAGAGCCCTTGGAGGAGAAGGTGGCATGCTGCCGAGCGAACGTTTCCAGCCGGGCACTCCGGGGGCTGAAGGAGGAGCAACGGGGACTCCTGGGCTGACCCCCAACTGTGGCCTCCTCCACTTTCTCATATTGTGGCGGGGGCGGCAGGACCGCCGTCTTGAGCAAGGAGGGCAGCCCAGAAGGCTTGAGGAGTCCTGGGGAGCTGGTATGAGGCCGGACTGCATTGATGGGGATCTTGCTGGGCTTCTCGTTCTCCCCAACCTCAGGCCGGCCACCCTCCAGCTCCAGGGGGAAGCCTGCATCCGGAGGGCTGGGGAAACTCTCCGGGCTCCCCCCAATTCCGTTTGTGGGAGGAGGAGAAGAGTTCTGCAACACTTCATAACTGGCCTTGGAGGCTTTGGACAGCAAGGACCCTGGGGGGCCCTGGAGTCCGTCCCTGGGCTCTCCTTTCCGCTTCCGGTTCCCTGGCTTCCCTGGGGAGTGCGGCTTCTGGACGTCATTCCTGTTCTTTATGTCTTGAATTGGCTTCGATCCGGCAACGACGGCAGCCCCGGGAGGAGTTTCCACTCGGCAGTTGTGAGCACCCCCGTTGGCCGACCCAGGGGGATTCGGCAGCCCCCTCAAAGCGGCCTCATTCTGTGCAACCGGCTCAATCAGCTTCTGCCAATTCCGCAGCAGTTTCTTGGCACGCTTGGCAAGCTCCTCATTCTCTGTTTTCTTCCTCACATCATTGATCAGCCTCCCCAACCGAGTTTCCTGGGTTTTTTAAACAAAAACAACAAGAAAGAGGGGGAGAAAAAGGGTCATTTTGCAAGATTTCTGACAGAACCACACTGGATCCACTTGCTAAGACCCTGAATCTGTCAAGGCAGTGGATGCCGCTTCACCTGGTCTTTCTGCCCCCCCACCAGCAAATGTGCCCTGAGATTGGGCTCTCTGCCAGAGAAATCTGTTCCGTCCTACCATCTGGGGCCACCATTAAGGTGCCTCTGCTGCCCTCACCCCAGGGGCGGGAAAAAGCATCCTAACTTTGAGTGCCAGTTTAGGAGAAAGGTGGGATATAAATAAAATAAATGAAATAAAATAACTGCTCTAAGAACAACTGCAAGAGGAAGGAGCTATGTGGGCACCTGTGATGAGAGAAGGCAAGTTTTCCAGAAAAACAGCCACTGTCACTTCCTAGGGAACTTTTTTTCACTTCAAAGAATGGGACTGCATAAAGACACAACGAATGACCTCAATGGGCTGCATCCAGTGATGGACGGCCACCAATGCAGGAGCAAAAACTGCCATCAATGGGAGTGAGTAGAAATTCCCCTCCCTGTTGCAGCAGCCTGAGCACCCCAAAAACCTGCTCTGGGAGCTCCATATTCCTCATGGGAGGGGGTCCATTTTCAGCCCCAGGGAGGTCTATCAGAGGGAGGATATTGGATACCACCATGATAGCTTTAGGTCAATACATGTCACACCGGGCAACTGGAAACCAGGAAATTCCAGACAAGCCTAAAATCAAATTTGTAAGCCAGTTTTTTCAGGGCAGCATCCTTAATGATCCAGGCTACAGCGCTCTAGTTTTCTTCCAAAAATTTAAATTTGAAAGAAATGTATGCTATTGTCATGTACTAAGTATATACAATAAATGTCTTATGCATTTATTTTAACAATTTTAAAATAAAAAATTCCAAGCAAAGTTTTTAATTTCATTGAATATAATATTAAGTTCATACTAAGTGCACTTGATTTCACTTCTCCTGAAGAGATGTTTAAGGTTAGCTGTTAACAAACCCTTAGATATGATACAGCAAATATATCAAGCCAAAATTTTTGAGCTTTATGACGCAGTTTGTATGTCAAGGAAAGTCAGAGATGTGTAGGAACAGCTAAGCAAACTATGGTTCTCCTTTAATTTGTTTATTGTGGCATACAAACCTGGCAGGGAGCTGGCTCTTTAACCTGTCCCCCTGGCCAAGGAGGCCAAGAAAATTAACCCTGAAACCAACCTTGAATTACTTCTACAGATTGACTAGAAAAGGGTGGGGAACCAAACCCAAAAAGGCAAATCTAATTGATAAACAATCTACAGACCTCCAGGGTTGTTCAGATGCAGCCACCAAGTATGGTAAGATTATGAGGCCCTTAAGATCTGGAGAAAGAGCCACACATCACTTTGTATGTGGAGCTCAGTTTGCCAACAGGAACACAGAAACCTAATCTCTCTGTCTCCATCTGATGCTGGCGGGGACCAGGGGGGCTGCGGGCAGCTTCCACGGAATTCCCCAGCTACTAAGAGGAACGGGATAGGGCTGTTTCACGGCTGTTGCAACCACCGACGCTTCCAGCGTCTCAACAGAGCCCAGCAGCCAAGAAGCAGCTCCAAAATCCCAGCCAAGAGAGGGGAAGCGAGTCAACCTTCCTCCTGAGGTTAACATGGCAGGATAACAACACACTTCTGCTTAAAATTACAAAATACTGAGAACATCAAAACAATCTGCCTATGTTTTGTGAAGGAAAAGTACTAATGGACTAAAGCTCCCCTGGTTAATCTCTTTGGCGTTGTCCTTATGCTGGGCCGGTAAAGGTGGGCAAGACCATCCTGGCTGTAGGGTAGCAATGCCCAGCACTCAGGCTAAGTAATGCCCAGCATTCAGGGAGGAGGGCTGAGGACTCTTTGGCTTCCCAGAGCTCCTTGCCACTCAGAAGGCCAGACAAGCCAATTCCCTCTACGCCTTCCTCTGCCTGCCCCTCCTACAGGAGTAAGGCCTTGCTCAGCCACCCAAGCAGCCATCAGGATTGGTTTCTCTACCCCAAACCAGCAAGAAGTCAGAGAGCAAGACCAGCAAGCAGTCAAACCAGCCCAGTCAGAGAGATCCAGGCTCTTAGAGTGCCTGCATCCACTCTGGCAGACTGCAGAGCTTCACATCCACCTGCAGCAACACTTCTGAGTTTAGGTGCCAGCCATTTTCAACCAAGGAGAGAATACTTGGGGTGGAAACGCACCTCGAGAGCCTCTTTGGTGATAGGGTATCTCTCCAAGCTGGAGATCACATCCAGTACTGCCACCATGTTACGTATCTGGAAGTGGAGAAAGGAAGAGAGAATGTTAAGCACCACATCAAGAGAGACGGTGGGGGCTGACATTTCAAATATGCCAACACAATGCACTAACAGTCTCGTCAACAGGTACCTCTAAATCAGGAGTGAGCAACTGTGGCCCTCCAGAACTTTCTGGTCTATAACTCCCATCAGGCCCAGGCAGCACTGTCAGTAGTGAGAGATGATGGTAATTCTAATGCAAAGACTTCTAGAGGGCCTGCTGTAAATCCACAACATGAGATATACCACCAAATTGATAAAGGTGCTCTCACCTACCATTCTCATCCAGAAATCAGACGGCTCCCTCTCAAGCAAGAACCAAAGGCAGGCATGGCTCAGGTGCTCAGGCCTCTTGCTGTGTGGGCAACATCCCCCTTGAGCTGAGGCCTGCATCCACCCTATGCTACAATCTCAGCAAAGATGGTTTTACAGTGTCCCCAAAGGCCTCTGAGTGCATGCCCACTAAAGCTTGAAGGGTAACCACAGAACCCATCTCTGGAGATGACCAGGAGCCCTGAAGGAAAATACCCCTCAACGTGACGAAGCCCTCAGTGGCAATATGAGCGATGGACTAAAAAAATCACCCGCGCCTTCATGAACCTGATCAGCGGTTTAGGTCCTCTTGTGAGTTTTTACGTTACCTTATGGTCAGACTCTGACCTCATTCTTAATACCAGATTCTGAGAAACCTTCTGGGAGCTTTGCCAGAAGGGTGGCCGGCAGGCACTTTCAAAAAATAATAAACAAAATACATAAACCCAGAAGTACAAAGACTGGGATGCCTCTGGCCTCAAGAACCAAGGCGAGGAGGCATGTGCAGCAGAATCACATTCTGTGTCCCCAATAACACAAACCTGTGGTTTCAGAGGCTTTGCAGGTCTCCATCGAAAACAAGGATGGGGAACCTTCAGCTCTCTAAGTGCTTGGGACTGCCACTACCTGTGAGCAGCTGAGGCCTTGGAGAGCTGAAGTCCCAAACAACCAGAAGGTTGCTGGTTTCCCACATCCAAATGGGAGCGAGTACCATCATCACAAGGAATGCCCACACTGGGCGCTCCCCAGTACACTTGCAACCAGGGCCCAGCAAATGCTCAGCCACTAATTTTGACTCTGGTGGGGAGGAAAACTGCTGTGCAGAAGAAGCCACCAGAAAAAGCTGGCAACAGAAAAAGCAAATGGAAGAACCTGATTGTCCAATAATTTGCCCACCTTCACCAAGACAGGGATGCCTGGGCGATCCGAGTGATGGGTGTTTGTGAGGGGGTGGAAAACCAGAGCTAACGCAGCCCCTCAGGCAGTTGGTAAGGCTCAGCTGGGCTTTCCATGGTGCTAAAAGGATCTTGTGAACCCTTCTTAGCCAGTCTTGCCAGCCTCCTCCTGAGCTTCAGGAAAAAAGAGCTTAGCAAAGTGAGCCATATGAATGCCATATGAATGCAGACACCAATATTAGGCCCAACTTTAAAAATGTCAGCCTTCGGAGCTTATGGTGCTCAGTCTTGTTATTTCTAGACTTCTCTGGCAGGTCAGCATCACTGCCTGCAATTTTTGACAATGCTGCAGAAGACTGTGCTCAAACTTTCCATGCAGGATCCTTTCAAAGACTTTAACTGCCATGGTGCTATGGCAAGAAATATAAAAGAGCAGGTCTATGCCTACCTAGCCTATGTGGAGGCTGCCTAACTTAAACTGTCAAAGAAGGGGAAGGCTGCTGAATTAGGAAAGGTCAGGGCCACATGAGTCAACAAAATGACAAAGACTCACTTCAAGACACCTGGAGCCTAAAGCTTACACAGCAGGAGGGACACAAGTTGCAGGCTTAACTCCCCCCAAAAGGCTGCCACAGCATGACATTCATACTGGCCCAGGTGGAAAATGTTGTGTGAAAGGACAGGTGAGACAAAAGAGGGGAGACGAAAGCAGGAGTTAGCAATAAGACTTCCTGACACACATATGTCGTTTGATGCAAACCTGTCCTCGCCTGCCAGTGTGGCTCATTTGCTAGTCCCATCATTCCTTGGAGATGCTCCTGGCATCTGTGGCCAACAAGTGGATCGTGTCCAGACTCTGCTCCTGGCACCTCAACTCCTTAGTTATGGCCTCACCAGTCAGATTTCTGTGCTCCCTTACGAAACAGCAACCCAACCTGTGAGCTTCTCACAAGGAAGGGCTCTGATACTGCAGCTGAGCACTTGAAAGGTGACATATAAACAAAAGAATTATGACTGTTTATTTCTGGAGAAAACAGGGAAGCACTTCAGTAGGCCTAGCTACGGACAGCACAAGCCCTACAGCCAAGGCATTGGCTTAAAGGGACAGTTCAACACACACACGCATACGTGTGCTCCAGGTCTTTAAAAAGAACAAAACCTGGACTGAAACTTGGAAGATCTGACAGGCCCAAATTGTCTGTGGTGTCTTCTTTCCCACACAAGAAGTGTCCAGGATGTGGCTGCTGATGGTAAAAAGGTACAAATACATTTTTGCAGCAAGATAAAGTGACCACTTCCATGGTTGAGGAAGAGGGGAATGTGGACTGCATTCATACATGAGTGCACGTGTGTGCACACACACTACTTTATTCATAGAGGCTCAGATGCACATTGCTACCCAAGTTTGTGGGTCTTTGCTGCTCCTCTTGATGGCAACCAGGAAGGCCACAAGGCGAGTGTGTGTGTGGGGTGACTCTTGGTCAGAATTACCAGGGGGAATGATGCCAGAACCACTGCAACCTCGGCTGCAGAACAGTGACCTTCCGGGGGCTCCCGACAAAAGCCTGCTATGTCAAAGTAAACTTCCTCCCCTCCATCTTGTCACACTTGCCTAATTTTGTGATCAATTTACCACTACTATTCAAGATGCACAGTTTTCTTTGACCTGGGAACTCCCCACATGTGAAGATCCACATATCACACATAGTTCTGTCCATCAAGATCCACCCTAGATCATGGACCCCACCGTGCTAATGAAGCTTTGTTTATAGAATGGATCAAGAACCGTGTTGTCACTTGACCCTGAAGTCTTGACTTCGTCGTGAATGGTAACCAACCCAGCAAGACAAAAAAGATTTTTTTAAAGTCGTCGGCCCAACCTGCTAACCAGAAAAGCTGCCACTGCTCCAGCATTCAAGTTAAACTAAATTCCTTGAACAAAAACGGAGAGAGCTTTAGTTGCTGAGGCTTTCAAAGTGTAGTAAGCAAACAGGAAACCGTTCTTTTGTGCTAACACAGGGGAGCCAAATGCCCAGATCTCCTCCACCTAGATCCAAAAAACCCCCTTCTTCGAATGACACACAAATCAGGTCAACATCACTTCAGGCCAGGGTTTGCCAAGGCACTGGGAAAAGAGGGAGAAACATCTCCTGTGACCTCCCCATGGGTGGAAGAGCTGGGTGGAGGTGGGGTGTGGGAAGGAGGCATGCTGTGGAGAGGAGATGGAGGAAATTTAGAAAGGAGTGGAGGAATCCTACAAAGTTTGAAAAAGATGGGAGACCGAAGAGCAAGGGAGGGGCGACTGCTGCAGGAACATCTTGAGGGGATGGAGCCAAGGGGGAGAACGCCGTCCCACGGAGAACGAAGATGCTCCTAAGCCCCGAATCAGGCCCCCCTCCAGCCTTACCCCCCCCACCTGGTCACAGGGAATACGCAACCAGGACAAAAAGTGGATGTCGTGAGCAGCACTGCCAAGGAAACAGGAGTGCTTAGGGAGCTCACAGGCCACGGAAGAGCCCCTGAAGGTGAGAAACAGAAAGGATGGGAGCATATCCCGCCCCCCAGGTGCCCACTTTTCCCGGCCCGCTGCCTTAGACCCCTCATTGCTCCTGCCTGGAGCCTCACAGCCTGGGGGACCTCGCAGACCAGGCCAGAAATGGCAGGGTGGGGGGAAGACCAAAATGGTGAGAGGCCTGGAAGCCATGAAGCCCTATGAGGATAGACTTAGAGAGCTGGGTGTGTTTAGTCTGCAGAAGAGAAGGTTAAGAGGGGACATGAGAGCCATGTTTAAATATTTGAAGGGATGTCATGTTGGAGATGGAGCAAGCTTGTTTTCTGCTGCTCCAGAGACCAGGACAAGGAGCAATGGGTTCAAGCTGCAGGAAAAGAGATTCCAGCTGAACCTCAGGAAGAACTTCCTGACAGTCAGGGCTGTCCGGCAGTGGAATCTGCTGCCTCGTAGTGGAGTCTCCTTCCTTGGAGGTTTTTAAGCAGAGGCTGGATAGCCATCCATTGGGAATGCTTTGAGGGTGTTCCTGCATGGCAGGGGGTTGGACTGGATGGCCCCTGGGGTCTCTTCCAACCCTACATTTCTATGATTCTATGATTCTTTGGAGGTGTTTAAGCAGAGGCTGGACGGCCATCTGTCGGGAGTGTTTTGATGTGGGTTCCTGCATGGCAGGGGGTTGGACTGGATGGCCCCTGGGGTCTCTTCCAACTCTATGTTTCTATGAGTCTATGATTCTAAGAGGAGGCAGGTCTGATGGGAGAAGCCCCACACACACGTGTATGCATGAAAAGGGGAGGAAGGGGGGAAGCCATGGGCTAAGGAATGAGAAGAGGGAGGCATTTGCTATGGGGGGAGGGATCAGGGAGGAGCTGGAGGGCGGCCTGGCGCATGGGCCTTGCCTAGTGTGGGCCTGGGGGGGGAAGAAGGAAGCACCCCGTTTTCCTCCTTCGCAGGGGCAGAAGGAAGGGGACAGGGGAAAGGGAGGCCTCCCCGGGAGCTGCTCTCCCTCCTTCCAAAGGGGGAGGCGGGAAGGAACCGAGGAGGAGGAGCTGGCAGGCAGGGACTGAGCCGCGGGTCCCCGAACCCCCCTTCTCGACGACAGGAGGCCGGGCGGAGGGGCTGACAGAGAGGACGGGGGGAGGGGGGAGGAGGCGGCGGCGAGCCCGCAAACCAGGAAGAGCGGGAGAAACCCGCGGGCGAGGCCGGGGAGACCAGGCGGAGGAAGCCCCCACGGGGGCCGGTCCTGGGGGACCCGTCCCGGCCCCATTCTCCGCCCCGCCGACCTCGTGCCCACCGCGACTCCCATCATCCCCCCCCCCCCGGCTTCCCTCCGTACTCACGTTGCTGTTGGGGTCGATGGCCTGCAGCAGCCGGTCCCTGATCTGCTGCGGGGACGGTCCCGGAGCCGCTGTCATTGCCTCCCTGGGCGGGGAGGACGACGAGGAGGAGGAGGCGGCGGCGGCGGCGGCGGCAGCCCCGGGCTCGGCGGAGGGGCGAGGCGGGCGGGGGGGCCCTGCCGCCCGGCCTCTCCTCTCCCTCCCTGCCTGCCCCGCGGCCTCACTCGCCGGCCTCGCCGCGGGGGACCCGGAGCCGCATGTTCCGCCGCCCCCGCCGGGCCGAACCGGAGCGGGGTCGCTGAGTGGGCGGGCGGGCGGGCGGGAGGCGCCGGGGGCCCGGCTACGGGGGCGCGCGCGCGCGCGCTCCCTCCCTCGCCCCGGCGGGGCCTCGGCCGGCGCGGGACGGCGGCGGCGGCTCCGCTTCGCGCGGCTCCCAACCGAGGCGGCGGCGGCGGCGGAGGCCGAGCTCTCAACTGTGGGCAGGAGCCAGCCCCGCGCGGTGCACCCTGGGACACGCCCGACGCTGCGCGGCGGGAGGGCGGGCAGGCGACGCCGCCGACGCTCCTCGCGCGACGCGTCTGTGACGTCACGGCGCGACGCTTCCCGCCGGCGCTGCGAGGCGACCCAGGCCGGAAGTGACGCCGAAGCGCCCCTCCCGGCCCCCTCCCTTGCCTCACGCTTCGAAGGAGGGGGGGTGAAAGGCGAAGTAGGAAAAGGCGGGAAAAAAAAGGCGGAGGTGTGATTGTCTGTCAGCCTCCGTTCGCCTCAGTTTTACAGTCCCGCTTTTTGGGAAATAATAGGAAATATTGGATCTTTTTAATATGTGAACTTTTTTTTTTTAAACAAATACTCTTCAATAAAAGGCTTTATCACCATTTCCCATATGTGTCATCCATTTCCCAAATCTTATCACCATTCCTCAAATCTGTCATCTCTTAATTGCCTTATTTGGTAGCTAAATAAAGAAACCTGGCGTTTGCGAAAGAATATAGAATATATGTATATATAAAGCACACACACACACGTGTATATGTTATTTAGAAGTTTGGGGGAATTTATAAGTTATTTAGAAGTTTGGGGGAATTAGGTGTATATAAATATATGCACTTATACATACACATTCATATACATATATATGTATGTGTGTGCATGAGTGCGCGTATGTACATATATATATATAATATATATAAATATATATATGTATATGTATGTATATACGGTATATATAAATATAACCCATGTATATGTTATTTAGAGGTATGGTTCAGATTAAGTAAAGAAAACACCTCAAAGGAATTAATAAAATTTTGGAGCTTTTATTAATAACACATTTCCCCAAATGCCGCTGAGGTGACCAAAGCCAAATTCCTCCCCCTCCTCCCTCACAGAGGTTGGGGAAGTTACTTCTGTGACCTGTAGCTCTCCCAACAACATGGCTGGAGGACTGGAGAAGTTGCAGTCGAGAAAAGTAACTTCTCCTAGGCTCACTCCAGATACTGGGGCATGTAACAGGCACTGGCCTTACTGGTTAGGTAGAACCAAAGCTGGAAAGACATAGTAGTACCGCCTCGATCCGTCGGGAGAGGCGGGATATAAATAAATTTTATTATTATTAATTATTATAGACAGATCCATCAGGAACTGGTTTTAAAAAGGGGGAAGAGATTCTTCACAGAATTCTTCAATGTAATGAAGCATCTTGATGTAATAAATGTAATAAACACAGTAGGGTTTTGGGGCATGTGCAAAGTGCTCTTTAAGACAGACAGAATGGGTGTTGTAGTCAAGAGTGTTGGGAACACATCTCCTATAGAAGAGCAGGGTTCAAATCCTGCCTTGGCTATGGAAACCCATTGCGTGGCCTCGCGGGAGGAAGGCAATGGCAGCCACCACCCGCTGCAGAAATCCATCCAATATGGCTTCCATATGTTGGAATCACCCTGAAAGCACACATAACAACTGAGAACCAACATAGTGCCGTGGTTTGAATGTTGGAACAGATCTCCTTTAGAAGACTGAATACCCACTTAGCCATGGGCGAGCAGGGATGGGCAAGTCACACTCTCTCAGCCTCGGAAGAAGGCCATGGGGAACCCCTTCGGAAGCGGTCTTGCCAAGAAAAACCAAGGAGAGGGTCGCCATATTGGAGACAGGATGGTGTAGTGGCAGGAGAGCGGCAGGGCTTGGATCTCTTCTGTTCAGCTACGGAAACTCACTTGGTTAAATTGGAACAAATCCCACTCGAGAGGAAGGCACCTCTGTTCCAAATTTCTTCTACTTTGAGAGTTCAGTTCTGATGATCTCTCTGGTGACGAACTGAACTCTTCAAGGGAGAGATGTTAATCTGGCTTTGCCTGGGTATGTTTAGTCTGCAGAAGAGAAGGTTAAGAGGGGACATGATAGCCATGTTTAAATATTTGAAGGGATGCCATGTAGAAGAAGGAGAGGGCTTGTTTTCTGCTGCTCCAGACACCAGGACAAGGAGCAATGGATTCCAGCTGCAGGAAAGGAGATTCCACCTGAACCTCAGGAAGAACTTCCTGACGGTCAGAGCTGTCCAGCAGTGGAATATTCTGCTGCCTCCATGGAGTATGGTGGCGTCTCCTCCTCCTTTGGAGATTTTTAAGCAGAGGCTGGACGGCCATCTGTCGGGAGTGCTTTGAGGGTGTTCCTGCATGGCAGGGGGTTGGACTGGATGGCCCCTGGGGTCTCTTCCAACTCTACATTTCTATGATTCTATGACCTGATTTTAATGGGGATTTAAGGATACACGGATATTCTTCAGTGCCATGCTCTTCCAGCTAACACAATTTTGCTGAGTTCTAACAAGTTTCGCTTAAGATATTCCAAAATCTGAGAGCAGAAGTTTCCCACACCCTTTCTGCGCGGTGATCCCTGGAACTGCTTTGTGTTTTCCTACCGTTTCCATCTTCTGCTCAGAGCAAGGAAGCTCAAGGCTCAGAACCTAGTTGCGAGAGCCATATCTTTGAGCAGAATGCCTGCCCAAAATGTCCTTGGACTTCAGTGACTCTCCTCTGTGGTTCAGCCATACCTGCAAACTCGGCTGCAGTTCTGCTTCTGGACCAAGGACCGCTCCAACTCTGTGCCTGGAGGTTTCATAACAACAAGGGCATCTGCAAAATTCTGGCTTGCCGTGAGGACTTCCTCAAAGTTTGTTCACAAAAACACCTGCGTCACATTTACAGACGGGACTAAAACACTGACCTAACATTCTTCTCTTCATCCCAATTTCCTATGGGCACTAATGAGGGTCTACATGGGAATTCTTTATTTGTCCCTCTAACTAATTCCCTATTGCTTTGCCACCTTCCTACCCCGATGGTATTATTGTCCTATAAAAATTAGGTGATGCTGATGACAAGAACAATTATTTCCTGCACTGCAGTCAAGCCTTGTAGCTGACTAAGGGGTTCCTTCCTTACAGCCAGATTGTAAACCTTTTTTTCTCTGGCTCTTTGCTTTCTCAGGATGAGAGAGACAATATATGGCCACTTCCCTTGCTTACTCACCATTGAACAGAAGGACTTAACTTAATTCTCACTGATTTCTGCCCGCCCAGGTACAAAAGAACAGCCCCCACAAAGCTATTCCTGAGGATTGGAGAATCCAGCACAATGGATGGCAATATGAATGCTGGGAGAAGGAGCAAACTGTTGGAAAGCAGGGGTTTCATGCAGACAGAAGTGGGTTGCATAAGCAAAAAGACACCACATGCCCAGAGTAGACACAGCAACCTAGAACCAAAGGATGCCTTTAGAGAACTCTGCGGGGCTGCAGCTTTGCTCATTGCAGAACGGGAAAAAGAAACTGTGAAAAAGCATCATCTTCTCTGAAGAACAAAGCTGGCAGGCATGGGAACCAGTTATTTCAAGAAAGGGGAAATGAACCTTCCAAGTATTATTTTTTCTTATATAAAAGCACACAGAAACTACCTAAATAATGCCCAGGTCCCCCTTCCAGAGGCCAGAGAAAACATCTTCAGAGTGGTACTTTTCCACAAGAAATCTAACTGGATTTCTGCTAACAAAAGCATAGCTATCTGTTCAGAACAATGGTTGAAAGGATCCTTTAATGCTCCAAGAGAAGTAACAGGCCAGAGTTCAATGCTAAGAACACAGGAAATCCTTTGCACCACAAGAAGGTAGTATTTCCAGCTGAATGTCATCCCCAAATTAACATTTATAGTCACCAGTTCAGTCCATCAAAGGTTTTCAAGATCCAAACAACCTAAAGGAAGACAACAGAAGCACAAGTTACCAACCTTTTTATTTTACCTATGTATGAATATTCATATACTGCTTAGATCTCAAAGTACTAAAAACAGTGTACCACATTAGTGAAATGCACGAAATAAAAACAATACGAAAAATCAGGGTCATTCTGCACTGGACTGTTATAGTGTTGTTATTCCACTTTCAATATCTTATGGAATCCTGGGGTTTGCAGTTTAGGGAGGGGCCCTGAAGGCCCTTCCCTACATTGCAAACCCCTGGATTCCATAGGATGTTGGAAGTGGAATAACAGCACTATAACAGTCCAGTGCGGAAATGGCCCAAGATGCACTTACACTGTTCATAAAACAGACGTTAGAGTAGACTGTAACAGGAAGACTTTCAGAACTAAGTCAGTCTTCAACATGTATCTAGAAATAAAAATGGTGGAGCATTTTTTTAATCAGAGGGAGAGCATATCACACAGTGAGTGCCACCACACCCTGGCCAAAGAAACCCAATCAACAACAGCACAGATGGTAAGAGCCATTTGACAGTGGAATCTGGTGGAGTGTGGTGGAGTCTCCTCCTTCTTTGGAGGTTTTTAAAGAGAGGCTGGATGGCCATTTGCTGGGGGTGCTTTGAGTGTTTGTTCCTGCATGGCAGAATAGGGTTGGACTCAATGGCCATTGTGGTCTCTTCCAAATCTATGATTCTATGTGGCAACACTACCTGTGTCTTTAAGAGAGGTGTTTATGTATCAGCAACAAAAACCTTATTAATTAATTAACTAGGTTTTTGTTGCTGGTACATAAACACCTCTTATTGCTGGTATACAAACACCTGATTACCCCTACAACAATCCCTCAAGTCAGGTAGGAAGTACTTAATACTCTTAATCCTCTCTCAGCTTTTGCAATCTCCCAGCATTTAAACTGGGCAAGAGAAGTCCAGCTTTTGCCTCAAGCAGAACCTCTCCTCAGTCTTCTTTCTTTAGTAATAGTAATAACTACAAAAGGAAGACTGAGGAGTGGTTCTGACTGGCTTCTCTTGCCCAGTTTAAATGCTGGGAGACTGGGAAGGCTAAGAGAGGATTAAGCACTTTCTAAAGCATCCAGACAAATCTTGGGAGATACAAAGCACAGGAAGCACTCATTCACTTACAAGATCATGCAGAACATCATAAAAATATTCCACAGGGCAATGAAGATCCGGAAGTACCGCAGGCTCAACAGAAATTCCCTGATGTTATCACCTAGGGGTCAGAAAGTAAACAGATCATGATATTTTGCCATCTGTAGCCCACTCCTTTTTGTCCACATACCATGGCAGCAATCACTGAAACTACCACATGGGGTCGCTCACTGCTTTGGGAGAAATTCTGCCCATTCCAAGGTGTAAAAATGCTTCTGTACTTTTCGTCTGTTGGAGGGTTGCTGTCAAATGAATGTTGTATTTATGCTTATTAGCTTGTTTACTCCCCTGCATTAGGCAATGAGGCCTATACCCAGATCAATGATGCCATGGATTCATTCTTACAACAGAGGCTGGTGACAACACATCACGCAGCAGACGCGATGCAGTTGTTGCCAAGAAGGCGTAACAACAAACATTAAACGTGGCCCAAGAGGAAGGTCAGGCCCTACTAACAGAAATGTCCAAAAACTGAAACCTTTTGCCACCAGCTACCCACTTCCACCTTCGAGGGAGCAGCTGTGGCGCTCCTGCTCATTTGCCTCTCTCTTTTTGTCACTGGCCAGGTGGCTGGTGGCAAAAAGAAAGAGACTGAGGATCTGAGAGAAAAACAGACGGGAGCACTGCCGGCACCATCCCAAGGCGAAAGCGGGTGGCAAGAAGAGACTGTGGCCATTTCTGCCCTACACTGTTATAGTGCTATTATTCCACTTTCAACATCCTCTGGAATTCTGGGGTTTGTACTTTCCCAGGGCCAAAGAGCTCTCCAGCTGAGAGTTCTAAATGCCCTTCCCTAAACTGCAAACCCCAGATTTCCATAGGATGTTGGAAGTGGAATAATAGGACTATAACAGTGTAGTGCAGAAATGGTTTGAGGATCTGTGATGGTGGAAGGTATGGATTCAAGCCAAACACTATGCCTTGACGCCTGCCATTTCACAGATCCTTAAGCTTTTTCCAGCCTCATTCAACTCAAGTAGTGAATGAAAGAGACAGGAGGCTATTCTGAAAAGGTAGTGTGTTCCAAAAAAAAGGGAAGAAAATACAGAACACTTCTGGTCACAAGAATTTTGAATAAGGGAGGCTCAAGCTAGATTTGTTAAACTAATTTGTCCTCTGTCTTTCCACCAGGAAATGGTGCCCCTGGCATCTAAAAGGGTCCACTCATTTAGATGAGCTGAGGAGGTCTTAGAGGAGAGGGAAGGCTATCATGAAGTCTGCAGCCTTGGCTGCCACTTTGGAAACAGAGATGGCAGCAGAATAAATGGGATGCAAGTCAGGAACGCTGTGCTAACCAGGAGCAGCAGTAGCTGCTTGTGTCCCTGCTGGACTGCAACAGCCCATTTCTCTTACAAGAAAAGGCTGGGTATGGAAAAACTTTCTCAAAGGCTTCCAAGCCCGAGGAATGATCCAAAGCTTGACCAGGGCTGTTGTGGAGGCACATGGCCACATGTCAAGGGAAAAGCAGCTGCAGAGGTCCAGCCCGGCATCTTAAAGACCAACCACTTTTCTGTGGAATAAGGTTTTGTGGACAACTGTACTTTGCTTCAACCAAAGGCAGGATTCATCTGACCAGCTGGGCCACTGAATTCGACACACATAGGTGCCAAATAAAACTGGCTAGTCTTTAATGTGCCACACTGGACTCTGTTGTTGCTTTTGCTGCAACAGACCAGTACCGCAACCCCTCTGGAAATGAGGGAGATCAAAGTGGGCCCAGCCTCGGAGGAGGAGAAAAGGATGGAGACCTCAGTGGCACCCTGCCCATTTACCTGTCGTCGGTTCCCTCACTTCCTCGCCAAAGCCTTGGCTGTCTTTCTTCTTCCTGAGAGGCAGAGAGAGAAGGATTTACACCCCACTCAAGGCAAACAGGAATCCCTTAAGAAGGGAATCAGGCACATTAATGGGAGAAGGAAGGAGTTTTATTGACACCTGTCAGCCACAATTTTTTTATTTTTATTTATTATTTATTCGTATCCCGCCTCTCCATATGGATCGAGGTGGCGAACAACTTACAAATAGCATGTATTTCGAAACATTTCTATACATGCCCCCAACAAGCTGGGTACTCATTTTACCGACCTGCGGAAGGATGGAAGGCTGAGTCAACCTTGGAGCTGGGTAGGATCGAACTTACAACCTTCTGGCTTGCAGTACTGGCATTTAACCACTGCGCCACCAAGAGCATTATGATGATAACTTACAGGTAGTGGCAGTGAAGCATGCCTGGAAAAGTCACTTTTTGGAACTACGGCTCCCAGAATCCTCCTCCCCGCAGCCAACTTTGGTTTCCAGACACTCCCCTTCTGTTTTTAAGAAATGCTTTGGCGAGACCTCACCTGGAATAAACCTGTGTCCAGTTCTGGGCACCACAATTCAACAAGCATACTGACAAGCTGGAATGTGTCCAGAGGAGAGCAATGAAAACAGTGGAGGGTCTGGAAGCCATGAAGCCCTATGAGGAGAGGCTGAGGGAGCTGGGGATGTTTAGTCTGCAGAAGAGACGATCAAAAAGGGACCCTGACGGCCATGTTCAAATATTTGAAGGGATGTTATACGCAGCTTGGAGCCAGCTTGTTTTCTGCTGCTCCAGGGACTAGGACAAGGAGCAATGGATTCAAGCTGCAGGAAAGGAGATTCCACCGGGTGGAAGAACTTCCTGACAGTCAGAGCTGTGGAATCTGCTGCTGCCTGAACGGAGTGTGGTGGAGTCTCCTCCTCCTTTGGAGTTTTTTAAGCAGATGCTAGATGGCCATTTGCTGGGGCTGCTCTGAGTGTTTTGCTGCATGGCAGGATGAGGGTGGACTCAATGGCTGTGGTGGTCTCTATGATTCGCTGATTCTATGAACGACTTTGCCTTTGAGAAACTGGACAGAGAGGCAGAGTCCCCAGGGGGACACTGAGAGAGCCTCATCGGCCTCTTCCTGCCCTGGGGAGCAGAGGAGGGGAGCCCTGCCCAGCCTGCGAGGAGGACCCTCTTTGCTGGAAAGGCCTGGGCCTGAAGGTGGAGCCTCCAACTGCCCCCCTGCCCTGAACCCCACTTTTCAGCACAGTGCTGGGGCGCCTCCAGGACCGCTTCCCAGGCCCATCCTCCTTTCTGCAGCACTTACAGCCGGAAGTTGAGCACGGCTCCTGCGTTGGCCAGCAGCGTCCTGCAAGGAGAGAGAAGAAGAGGGGGCACTGAAGACAGTTCCCAGGCAGCCGGGCTTTCCTCCCTCCCTCCCACCAGTGCCTTAAGCCCTCAGCTCTGGAGGGATAGCACTGCAGAGCCCATTTCTGGGGTGGGGGACTACAACTCCCAGAATCCTCCAGGCAGCACTGGCCACGACGGGGATTCTGGGAGCTGCAGTCCAAAAGGCAATGAGCTCCACTTGCTTCTGCCTCCCCACCACTTTCCACGGCTGCGGTTCAGGCAGACACCCAACCGGGGCAGCTTTTCTCTTGCTGAGGACAGGCAACGCCTGGAGCCCCCCTTTTGCACCCCCAGACCCCCTAAACGGCCCTGCACCCCACTACTCCCTCCTCCTTCCATGGAAGCGGTTGCGTAGCAACGCAGCTGCCCCCTCCTCACCCGAAAAGCAGCAAATCCCCCAACATCCTGCCACTTCCTGCCTCCTCTCGAAACCGGAAATGTCCCGGGGTGACGTCACAAGAGGCTTCCCCGCCGCCCGTTCCGCACTTGGCCGCTAGGTGGCGCCCGCCCGCCACTGACAGCTGGACGGGGTAGGCGGGGACGTCGCAAGTCATAGCCACGCCCCTCTGTCAAGCTTTCGCGCAGGCTCAGTAGCAGCAAGTGAAGCCTTATGCCCTTTCCCGGCTTTTTTTTTCTTTTTTTTGGATTTTGGTCCCTATTTCTTTTTTTCCTCGCTGCGTATCAAATAAATGTGGGAAGATGGAGGTGACCGTTTTATGCGGGGCTGGGACTGACAGGAGCGGCAGCTGGGCGGAGGAGAAGGAGGGGAGGGGAGAGAGAATGAGGTTGCCTCTTCACACGAGCATAATACACGTGTCCACGTGTGAAACTCGCTACACGCAAGATGTCGAGGAACGCAGCCGGGAAAGGGACCTGCGCCAGGTGGCTTTTATTTTAAAAGGCGCAAGGATTAGACCGGACGGAGAAAACTTTGGACCACAACGCCCATCATCCCCTTCCGGCCCAACCTAGAGGAGGGGGCTGCGGAAGGGGGTCCTCTCAGGCGTTCCTGGAAGCCCATCATCCCCCGCAAGGAAGACGCCGCCTGGAACCCGGCCGCACCCGGAGGCAGCGCAGGGTCTCCATCCCTGGGTCCGGTCCAAGCGCGCGATCCTGGGGGCGCCGGCGGGGTTTGGCCCCCTTGGAGGACAGAGCGAGAGCGGCCAGCCGGCGGGGACCGAGGGCGGCCGCGCCCGCTTGGAAAGAAGGCGGCCGGCGGTGCTCTTCCCCGCGGAGGCGCTCTGCACGCGCTCAGAGGCCCTTTAGGCGGGATGCGGGGAACGACGGGTCCGGATCGAGAAGCGCCTCCCGCTGGGTCTCGGAAACGGGTGGGTTGAGGACGCGGAGGGGGCCGGCGCTCTGCGTGGAGGGGGGCGAGGCGGACCCCTCCCCTCCCCAACAGGGACCCCCCTCCACCTGAGTGGGGGGATCGAAGGGCTGGGAGGGGCAGGAGGACCCCCGCCCGCCCCTCCTGCGCTCGGTCCGGCGCTTCCAGCCCTCCGGCGGCCCCCCTTTCCCCGCGTCGGGGGGCGGAGGGGGCGTCTCGGGTGTCTCCCCTCCCCCACCCCCGATCGCCCGGCAGGAGGAGGAGGAGGGGGGAGGAGCCACCCCCGCTGATCTTCCTCCTCCTCCTCCTCCTCCTCCTCCTCCTCCTCCGCCTCGGCCGCCGCCGCCGCCGCTGGTGCTGCCGGCTCGGGGCTCCTCTCGCCGCCTCCCGGCTCCCGGTTCCCGGCCATGGACCTGGTGGGCGCCCTGGACGTGGCCGACCTGGCCGCCGCCTTCGCCCGCCTCCCGCTCTTCCCGCTCTTCGACCTGGGCTACTTCGTGGTCTCCCTCCTCTACCTCCGATACGAGAAAGGTAGGCGCCCCCCTTCCCCGGCGCCGGGACCCCTCTTCCCCCTTGGTGGGGGTCTCCCCTCCCAGCCCCCCTCCGCGGCCCCGAGGCAGCTGCTCCCCGGCCGGCCCCCCAAGTTAAAAGTCGGGGGTCCAAGGGGGACCTGCCAAAAAAACCCCTGGCCCAGGAAACGCCGCCAAACCCACGCGGTCCCCCTAAATCAGGATGCGCGCACGCGGGGCACCGGAGCCGGGCCGATCTTGGAAACTAAGCAGGGTCGGCCCTGTTCTGTTCTTGGGTGGGCGACCGCCGGGGAGTAGCAGATCCTGGAGGGTCCGTTTCGGAGGAAGGAACCGACAAGACCGCCTTTGGACGAGTCCTCGCCGGAGGAACCCCGAGGAAATGAAGCCGGTGGCCAAAGGCTGGCAGGTGCCTCCAAGGCACGGATGCGCCCAGGCAGAGTCGGAACGGGGGCCCTACGGACGCCCCCTCCTCGTCCTCCCCGGGCGCCTCTGGGGGGGTTAATCCGGAGCAATTGCCTCGCTCCCTCCTCTAGACTTCCTTCGTGCGCAATGGGGACCCTCGCCCAATTTCCTCGTGCGCAATTGGCTCTCTCCCTCAGCCAAATTCTTGGAGATCTGGAAGTTTATGGACCCGGGGGATTTAGGGACCCCCAGTTCCCAGGGCGGTGGAAGGAAAGAAGAGGGGAAAGGGGGGCACTTTATTTAAAAAGGGGTCATGGGAATGTTCCCCGCCATCCCCCTTGCTGAGGAAGGGGGAGAGAAGCTGCCTCAGTGGAGAAACCTGAGCCTCCAAGTGGGAACCTCTTGGAGGGAGGAGTGGGGTCTCCTTGAAAGGCCAGGCCAGGGGACGTGGAGGGGGGAGGGCTACTTGGAGTTGGTGGCCCTGGAGGGGGGTGGGAGAGACACAGCGTGCATGCATACCCACTCACACACCAATGGGTCCCCCTCCCCAATCTCCCAGAGTTTGCCCTCCACCAGCCCCCTCCGTTTGGGGCTGGGCAGCCAGGAGCTCTCCAAAGCAGAGCTTCACCTTGGCCCACCCCCCTCCTTGCAACCCCCTGGGCTGATCTCAAGGCCTCCAGGCAGGGTGGGCACCCCTAACGCGAGGGGCACGCCAGCCCCTTTCCCCTCTCTCTGGTTGACAGGGACTGGAGCAAACAAGTGGGCTGAGGGGCACAAGATGAGGCTGTTTTTGGGGGCTGCTGCAATACCCCTTTGCTGTAGCACTAACTCCACTTGGTGGATCTGCTACATGGTGTTTGTATTTGGAGCTGGCACCCAGTTTTCTTGGGGAATGCTGCCATCCAGAGCAGGCGTCCCAGTGCCAAAGCAAGGGTCCCGGTTGGTGAAAATGTGCCCCCAAGAAGACTGACAGTGTTTGGGGGGTGTGTGTGCAGGTGTTCCTATTTCTGTGTGGCCAGCAGCAGGAAGGGTGGCATGGCAGTACCCCACAAAATTAACTGGCCAAACTTGCCCCCAGAAGCTCGACAAAGGAGCCCCATCTCTGCCCAAAAATTCGGGTGCCTCCCTTAGAGTCAGTTCCCATTGAGAATGGCTGGCCTCCCCCTCACAACCTCCTTCCCCTCTCAAAATCTTCCCTAACCAACCATCTCCTCCAAGGCAGGCAGCTTCTCCGGTTACTTGCCGCCCTCCTCTCCTAATTCCTTTCCCAGATTAGAAGCAGGGCCAGCCAGGGCAGAACTGGCTGTGGAGGGGGGTGGAGGAATAGGAAGTTTTAGGTGGGGCCCAGTTCTCCCCCAAAAGCTGGGAATCAGGGGGTGGTAGACTGAGATGGGCAGGGAGGCCCTCACCCCAGCATCCATGTGGGGTACTCAACATTTCCCCCCCCCCTGCCGGAGGGAAGGGCCTGGGTTCAAGTCCTTCATCTGCCTCACACTCCCCAGGCCCTTCCCTCTGGCAGGTGGGGGGAACAGGCTATGCGGCAGCATGTTCACCCATTGGTGGGAATAGGGGTGGGGGGTGGAGAGAGAGACCCTCGTGCTGAGCTGGTGTTATTTTTATCCGGTGATGGAGAGATCAGTTTCCTTTCAAGTGGAAGAAGAGCGTGCAGCTGCTCCGGGGTATTAAGTGTTGGGCGATTCGTGTCTCTGAAACCAGATGGGGGTGGCAGGATTAACCAAGGACGCAGAGAGCCCCTTTGCATCAGCTTGACCCATGGGGCCAGTGTGGGCCAGCCCTGGGTGGGACACCAAAAAATGCTGACCCACCTGAAACGAAGAAGCTGAGGGATCTTGTAGAGTCTTTGAGCCTGACTGGGAGGAAGAGGTTTTTGTGGCTTAAGTCCGCTTCATCAGATGCATAGGGTGACATGTCTGGAGACAGACCCCTATCAGCAGGCTGCGTGCGTGAACAGGAACAAGAATGCAAGATCTTTCTCCTTCCCTGAGCTGGCTGGAGGGGTCTTGGGGCCAATCTTGGAACCCTCCTCTCTTGTATAGAATCATAGAATTATAGACTTGGAAGAGACTCCAGTCCAACTCCAGTCCAACTCCATTCCGCCATGCAGGATCAAAGCACCTTCTGCAAATGGTCACCCAGCCTCTGCTTAAAAACCTCCAAAGAAGGAGGAGAGTCCATCACACTCCATGGAGGCAGCAGATTCCACAGCCAGACAGCCCTGACTGTCAGAAGTTCTTCCTGAGGTTCAAGTGGAATCTCCTTTCCTGCAGCTTCAATCCATTGCTCCTTGTCCTAGTCTCTGGAGTCGTAGAGAACAAGCCTGCTCCCTCCTCGACATGACATTCCTTCAAATATTTAAACTTGGCTGTCATGTCCCTCTGAAGCTTCTGCAGACTAAACATCTCCAGCTCCCTAAGCTGCTCCTTGTAGGGCTTCATGGCTTCCAGACCCTCCATCATTTTGGTCGCCCTCCTGTGGACAGGTTCCAGCTTGTAGGGCTGGGGAACTTCAGTGTCCACACTGAGACCGCCCTGTTGGGAGCAGCTCAGGCCTCCCCATCTGCCGTGACAACCATGAACCTGTGCCAAGTGGTATCTGGCCCTGCCCACGCTGCTAGGTACACCCTGGACCTTGTTTTCTGTAGCGGGTGAGATAAGTGTGATCCGGGGGTGGAGGAACTCTCTATAGCTGCATTGCCATGGACTGATCACCACCGGCTTGGGTTTAGACTCACTGGGACTGAGAACCTCCGCAGGGCTGGGGGATCCCATTAAGATGGTCCATCCCAGGAGTTTTATGGATCCAGATGGATTCCTGATAGCTCTTGGTGAGTTTCCGGCCGCCTTGGCAAGTGGCCCTGAAGTCCTGGCTGACCTCTGGAATGAAGAAATGGCCAAGGCAGTGGACACAATAGTGTCCAAGCATCCCCTTTCACAGAGTGAAGCCGGACTGATCCCCTGGTTTTCCAGGGAGCTGGTGGCGATGAAAGAAGAAAGGCATTGGCAGAAAACTCAGAGCAAGTCTGATGGAACGCAGGCTAAAGCTTATCCGAGAGGTTACGCTGGGGCAACACAGGGAACAAAGGCATATTTCTTCTCTGCCTCTACTGAGTCTGCAAGGAGCAGGCCAGTGTGTTTTGGGTGGTCTGGGGCCTTTTACACCCAGGGCCAAGCCTGGAAAATCCAGACCATTCAACTGTGAACAACCTGCCTGGCACTTTGTGGATAAAATTGCTCAGATCTGCTCTGACTTGAATGTGATGATCTGCTCCGGCAGATGTAACTCTGGCCCCTGCTTGTCCAGGGATGATGGCTACTTCTTAATTTGTGCAAAAGGAAGGGCGTGGACAAGGTTCTTGGAGAGGTGGCAGCTACCATGTGCAGGTTAGATCCTTGCCCTTCCCAGCTTTGTTTTAAAAGGATAGAGAGGGACTCGCTGAGTGGGGAAGAGGGGTGCTGGATCCCACCGTTCTGGGTAATTATCAGTCATTCTCTAATGCTCCATTTTTGGGACAAGGTTCCGGAGTGTGTCCTGGCCTCCCAGCTGCAGGGGTTCCTAAATGAAAATAAATAATCCAGATCCATTTCAATCTGTTTTCAGACCTGGTTATGGGACTGAGACAGCTTTGAGCCTCTTGGTGAGTGACCTATGCTGGGAACTAGACAAGGGAGAGTGTCCCCGTTGGTTCTGCTGGACCTCTTGGTGGCTTTTGATACCATTGATAATGGTGTCCTTCTGGGGCGCCTTGTGGGAATGGGACTTCTGGGGGCTCCTGGAGGGCCAAACCCTGAAGGTGGTGCTGGGGGACCCCTGTTTGACTCCCTTCCCCTTTGGTCCGTGGGGTCCTCCAGGGCTCAGTTTTGTCCCCATTGCTGTTCAACATCTACAAGAAACCTCTGGGAGAGGTTGTCCAGAGTTAAGGAGCTCAGTGCCACCAATATGCAGATGACACCCAACTTTATTACTGCCTTCCGCTGCAAGCCAAGGAAGCTGTTTTGGTCCTAAACCAAGGCCTGTCATCAGCAACGGACTAGATGAGGGCAAACAAATTGAAACTTAATCCAGATACGACAAAGGTGATCCTGGTCAGTTGCACAGCAGATCAAGGAATAGGGATTTAGCCTGTTCTGCTTGGGATTACATTCCACTGAAGACTCAGGATCAGAGTTGGGTGTTCTCCTGGGCTCAGCTCTGAGCCTGGAGGGTTGGGTTTCAGCATTAGCTGGGAGTGTATTTGCACAGTTAAAGCTTGTGTGCCAGCCACACCTGTTCCTCGGGATGTCAGATCTGGCCACGGTGACACACGCCTTGGTTACATTCTGGTTCAATTACCATAACATGTTCCACATGGGGTTGCCTTTGAAGAATGTCCAGAAACATCAACTAGTCCAAAGAGCTGCAGCCAGAATGTTAACTGGAACACACAATTCGTAGACTCATAGACCCCAAAGACCATCTGGTTGAACCCCGTTCTGCCATGTAGGAACGTACAATCAAAGCATTTGCGACAGGCGGCCATCCAGTCTCTGTTTTAAATCCTCTAAAGAAGGAGACTCCACCACACTCCAAGGCAGCACATTCCACTGTGGAACTGCTCTTAGGATGTTCTTCCTAATGTTTAGGTAGAATCTCTTTTCCTGAAGTTTGACTCCATTGCTCCATGTCCTAGTCTCCAGAGCAGCAGAAAACAGGCTTGCTCCATCCTCCACATGATGCCCCTTCAAATATTTAAACAGGTCTGTCATCTCACTTCTTAAACCTTCTCTTCTCGAGGCTAAATATACCCAGCTCCCTAAGCTGCTCCTAATAGGTTTCCAGGCCTTTTACCATTTTGGTCATCCTCCTTTGGACACATTCCAGCTTGTCAGTATCCTTCTTGAATTGTGGTGCCTAGAATTGGACTAGACTAGGTTATTTGAAGGACCATATTCTCCCTTACAAACCATCTTGAGCTTTGAGATCTGCTGGAGAGGCCCTTCTCTCTGTTCCACCACCCTCACGGGTACATCTGGTGGGGAGTTTTCTTAATTTGGTGTAAGCCACTTTGAGTGCCAAATTGCGGGAAGAGGCAGGATAGAAATAAATATAAGAACAACTAGAACTGACTAATAACGGGGCTAGGGGAAATGGGGGGAGAAAGAACTGGCAGGGGAGGGACAGGCAGAGCAAAAGTAAGGAACCTGAGACCCAAATCTGGCCTGTTCTGGGCTTCCTTAGAAACCTCCCTCCCTTCCCCGCGATGGCACCATTGCTTGGCAATGCCCACTTTCCATAAAAGCATAATGAGCCCCCCACCCATTCTTTAAGCCTCAGGGACTGACTGATTATGCTCAATGACCAAAAGAAAAATAGCAGGCAGGCATATTTGGGATCTGACATCTTTTTCCTTTGTCCCCATCTTCATGGGATGACCACAGTCTCCCCCAGGGGCCTCTCTGGGACAGAATCTGGCCCTTAGGGGGGCAAAGGGGTCCCTGCCCTTGGCACAAAGGGAGGCCGAGGGGCCTTGGGCAGAGAAAGTGGGTGGGGGGCTGGAGAAGGGCTGTTCCGGATCTGTGAGGGGCACATGGGAAAAGAAATGGAAGGGACGCCCCTTTGGGAAGGCATGGCTGGGACCGTGGGAAGGGAAGCAGAAGAGAAGTGGCATGGCATGGCATGGAGCTGGTGCCCGTGGCAGCTTTTTGGCCTCCTGAAAAATAAGACTGGTCCTTTGAATGTGGTGCCAGGGAGAGAGGGGATTTCTTAGGGGTCTAAGAGAGTGGGGTTGGGGGCGTTTGCAGGACAGAAAGGCAGCCTCCTTCCCTCTCTTCCTCCCCCTTTTTCTCTCTGCGCAGGTGCGGTGGAGCTCTCCCGCAGTAGCCCCTTTGCCTCCTGGGTCTGTGCCATGCTCTACTGTTTCGGCAGCTACATCCTGGCCGACTTGCTCCTCGGAGGAGCCCCCATCGACTACTTCAGCAACAACACCAGCGTCCTCCTGGCCACCGCTGTCTGGTGAGACCTCCGGCTGGCCGCTGCACTCCATCCTCCCGTCTCCTCACCTCCTGGGGCATCTAAAAAACAAAACAGGGCAGGAAAGATCACTATTCTTGTTAAGAGCCACACTTGGCCACAAGAGAAGCTGTGAAGTGTGGAGGAGCCAAGCGGCCCGGCCCTTCTGGCATCACGGTTGATGGGCTTTGCTGTGACCAAGCATTGCCACCTTTTGCATGTGTTTACATGGAGACCCCCCCTGCATGTTTGTGAGTCTCTGGTAGATGCCAGAATCCATCCTCCTCCACTGTGTGTGTGTGGGATTTGGCATGCTATAAGAGGCAACAAGATTTCCGCACTAGCTTGTTATAGCACTGTGATTTTCCTTGCAACATCCTATGGAATCCTCTCCCGAAACTGCAAACCCCAGGATTGCATAGGATGTTGCAAGTGGAATCATAGCACTATAACAGGCTAGTGCAGAAATGGCCAAAGACTCAGGTAACAACTGAAAGTCTTAAGCCCATTCCCTGCTAGAATGGTCCTGGTGGCTTCTCTGTTCAGGGTGAATAAAAGACTGTCTTCTACCCCGAGCGGCTGCCAAGTCAGTGGGGCAAGAAAGGCCCTGTGGTTTTGGGCAGACCTTCAAAGGGTCACTCCGCAAAATAGGTTCAGTCCTTGCAGAAGATCCTTTAAGGTAAGACCTGGAGCAGGTGAGCTGCCCTACTGACATGGAAGCCACCAGCTCCTCCCTGGGCCTCATCTTTTTCTAGAATATTTCTTATAGCTAATCTGTGTGCTCTTCTTTGGATAATTTTTTTTTAAACTCAGACTTTGTGCACCTGGTGAGTCCACAAGAGTTTGTGCCCTAAGAAATGTGCTAGTCAGTGAGCCTGCCCTGGAAGGTCCTTTTCCTTGTTCTTTTTGCTGCAAGAAGAGATGGGCACAGCTACCCTCGTGGGGGCAGAAGGAGCTTGGTGCTGCCTTGGGCCACAGCCAGCTCTGCCCATCTAGCCCACTTGGGGGGGATACACCTCCCAGAATCCTCCCATGCTAGCTGGGGATGCTGGGCACTCTGACTCTGCTCCTCCTTCTCCTTCTCCCCCTGCCCCTCCATGAATTTGAACTCATCCCCTTGGGTACTGGGCTCTCCTGGGTGTAATTCCGCCCGCTTCCTCCTGCCTTCCAGGTACCTGACCTTCTACTGCCCCTTGAACCTTTTCTACAAGTGCGTCAGCTTCCTGCCCATCAAGCTCCTCTTTGTGGCCATGAAGGAAGTCGTCCGAGTCCGCAAGATCGCTGCCGGGGTCCACCATGCCCACCACCAGTACCACCACGGCTGGCTCATCATGGTCATCATTGGCTTCGTCAAAGGTAAATAGGCGAAACTGAGGCCGCAAAGGATGAGATTGCTTTGTCTCCCCCATCCTCCTTCTTTGGCTGGAGGACGGCGAATGTTTTCTCCAGGGGGCTGCATGTTCCCCACGAAGCCTCCCTTCCACATCAGCCAAGGAGTCTTTCTGCAGCAAAATTAATCTCCACCGGCGGCTCAAGATGACTGGAGACCAAGAGGGCTTGGGTCCCAAAAGCCCATAGGCTGAGATGTTGGAGGGGAGCTTTCTCACATGTTGCTGGGTGTGCATGTGCATTTGCATCTGTTGGCATGAGACAGATGGGGGGCTGTGTTTTCCTGTCTCTCCAGGTTCTGGCGTTGCCCTGATGTCCAACTTTGAGCAGCTCCTGCGCGGCATCTGGAAACCGGAGACCAACGAGCTCCTCCATATGACTTTGTGAGTAGTGGGAGATCATACGCATCCCCTGCAGGCAGGCGGGCAGGGACGGCACCCATTGCCACAGCTGCAGAGCAGCCTGGGGCTGGCCTTTGCAGTCCCAAGGCGTGTCCTGGACTGTGCGGCTGTTGGCTTTGCATTGCAAAGCAACTCATGCAAAGGCCAAGCCCTGGTTCTGTATGTGGGGAGGGAGTGGCCCGGAGGGGGCACCGACATTCAGGACATCTCTGCCCCCGCTTACCAGTCTGGCACCTGCTTTTTGGAGCATAGCTGGAGTACAGCTTGGAAAAGTTACTTTTTTGGACTATAATCCCTGGAATCCCTTACCCAATGGGTGGGATTCTGTAGCCCAAAACATACTGTTTTCCCACAAACTTGAAGGCAGAGGCCGTGAAAGAAAGGGGGCCTGGGCACCTTTTTCTGCTGCCCGAGGCTGCTGAGGGTCCTCCTTCAAGCCTGGCCGAGCCAGCCTGGCATCTTGCATGGATGCCCCATGGTTGTGGGGGGATGTCTCCCCCATGTAAGGAAGCCCCAAAAGCCCCTTGGGACTGCCTCGTTCCCTCATTTCAGAAAGGAGGGTGCAGAAATGTAAGCAGTGGGAAGAAAGTTTCTTTATGGGTAATCGTTTCTAGCGCCTTCCTAATGTGACTTTTTAGAAGGGCATTTTCCGAAGAACTTTTGACAATTTCCTTTTTACCTTTTACAGCACTCTCTTTACCATAAGTTAAAGAAAAACTTAAGCAATTAAATGCTAATGCTGAGCGACTTTCAAACCTTGTAGCAGGCAGTGGCAGTGAATTACTTTTATTTTTACAAACTATGTCCTGTTCTCTCTTTCTCTCTGTCCCCCCTCGGCCCTTCCCTTGCAGCCCCTCCAAAGCCAGCCTCTATGGGGCCGTGCTCTTTACTCTCCAGCAGACCCAGTGGCTTCCCATCTCCAAATCCACCCTCATCTTTTTCTTCACCCTTTTCATGATGATATGCAAGGTGAGTCTCTCTGTTTTGGTGGAGCTGGGAGCAGAATGGAGGAGGGGGTCCCAGAATGATTGGGGGGCTAATTATTGTTGCACTAAGGAAGCCAGAGACAGCCAGGGGAGGGCTCATTTCCCTGGTCAAAGCTTGTGAAATTGCCTCTGTTGGACTGCAACTCCCTTAATCCTCCAGCCAGTATGGCAGTTGTAGATTAAAAAAAAGAACTTTTCAAGGAAGCTCTGCAGCTCTCTTTGTGAGCCGCTTGCTGTTTTCCAGCTCCTTTTCTTCAGCCTGACATCCACCTCACAGTGGCTGTAAAAATAAAGTGATGGGAGGACAGGAAAGTGGAGGAAATTGTTCTTTTGGACTGCAGCTCGCACAGTATGGGAGTAACTTTTTGCAGCTCCCTGGGAGACTCTTCTCTGAGCTCCTCGGAAGAAGGGTGTCATTAAAATATAATAATGATATTGGTAATAGTAATGATGACGGTGGTGGGTGGAAAGCATTCACTAATGGTGGCCTTTCCTTGTTCGTCCCGGCAGGTTTTCATGACGGCAACCCACTCTCACGGCTCTCCATTTGCGCTCATCGAAGGTGCCCTGTGCCCCATTCTCTTTGGCTCCGTGCCCGCCGGCCACGACGACCACCACCATGACCACCACCACCACCATCACGAGCCTGTCCCTCCACCGCTGCCGGCCAAGACTCGGGAGGAGCTGAACGAAGGCACCCGGAAGCGGAAGGCCAAGAAGGCCGAATGAGCCACCTCTCTAAGCAGCACCCCCTCTGCCCAGCCCGGGACCCTCTAAGGACTGAGCCTGATGGCCTGCCAAAGGAGCCAAGGCCCTCTTGGATCACCGCCGGGCACAAAATGGATGTCAAAATGGCCCCTGAAAGTAGATGCCCAAAGAGCCCCCTGTTACCTGTCCAATCCCCCCCAAGCGCCTTCTCCAGTGGTTTCGTCAGAGGACTGTCCCTAATAGATGAGGGAGGGGCAGGCATGAGCCAGAGGGGTCCCAAGCAGGTTGCATGTGGCCCTTGCCCTGCCTCTCCTGTACTTCTTTGGACCCCTTTCTGGGTTCCGGGGGGATGCACGCAGGACAGGGTCTCACTGGCGCAGCCCTTTGCTGGAGAGCTCTGCCAGTGGGCCCCCTGACCACTGCATGTTGGGGCGGGGAAGAGGGGGAGATCATGCATCCAGCTTCCGGGGAAGGGGGAGCTAAACAAAGCCACCCCCACTTCCATGGGAAATTAAGCCCAGCAGGGAGGGGGAAAATAGACTGATCTGTGGGTTATACTGGCTATTGATTGGTGCCATGGACTTTCATTTGGACTCTGGATTTGGATGTCCACCCCTGAAACTCCCCTCCCCCAGAAATGCTCCGCTCTGCTCCTGAGCAGCCCCCCAGATCCTGCCCCGTGATCAGTCATCTTCCAGGAGTTTTTGGAAAGTTTCTGCCTGTGAAGGACTCCCCCAGAGCCCTTTGATGCATGACGAAGGGGAGTGGACACCCTGGGAGACCCCCTTTAGAAAGAAAAGCAAACCCAGACCAGCCCTAGAACATATGAGCAAGGGAGTGCCTCTGAACATGCCCAGAGTGCTCAGCTGTACCCCCCTGTTCCTGACAGCAGAGAGAAGGAAGTGCTGCCCCACAGGAAAAGGGGCTTTGACTACTGATATTTATTTATATTCACCCCCCCCCCCAAAAAAACTGAGACTCTAGACCTGGGCTGGGAATGGGCACCAAGGGAGGAGGGGTGCCTACCCTGCTCAGTGGGGCTCTCTCTGGCCCACGCCACTTTCTATGGGATATGCCCTTTTGCTCAGGTGAACGCCACTCCGGGCCCGATCCCTGGGTGAAGCTGTGATTTGGGCGTTGTGGCCGATCTGGAAATAAAGGGTCTCCAGGGAAGCTTTCCCTCTGTGTGGAGTCTGGCCTCTCTTTGCTGGGGGGGGGTGGCATCTCTCTGCCTGGGGCTCTTTTTCGCACTCGTGTCCCGAGGGAAGGAGGAGGCCAGGCCGGGACACCCTGGAAGGCCCTCTACGAAGGGTCACCCCCCCGCCAGAAACCTCTGATGCATCATGGGAGTTGTTGCCCTAGACCCCTTGGGGCGGGAGGGGCAGGGTTAGCATTAGCCTTTCCACTTCTCCCAGGGACCCCCACTGTCCCCATTCCCTTCTTTTCTCTTCTGAGCAGCAGAGGCCAGGTGATCACGCATGAAACTTTTCCTGCTTACATGGGAGGCACCTGGGAGCAGAAAGCACTGAGTTTTCCCCTCTCCTTCAGTAGCCCCGCTCACCTTCTCTTTGCTTGGAAGAGGCCAGGATGGAAGACCTTGGGAGACCCCTGCCTCTCGACTGGGGGGGCTGGAAGTGGCAAGGGGGGTGGCCAGCCGGGCAGGCTGAGTGGGTAGCCGACCCAAATCCTCATCCTCCAGACTCAGGGGCCCCGGCTGCCATGCCAAGGGGGTCCCTCTTCTGGACCCCCACCTCACTCCGCCCTGGACACAGCATAGAGAGCTGCCAACTGGAGGGTGCTGTGGCCTGGGGGGTGGTCTGGAGGGGTCCCAGATGTCTTGCCCTCCTCCACTGAAGTGCCCACCACCCCTTGGTAGGAAAGATGGGGGGGCACCAGATCTAGCAAAAAGACTCTCCCAGTCCCCTCTAAGACGGTGATGCTGATGCTTCCTTTAAAACAATCAGAGAAGCCCGAATGGTTGACGGAACCGAACCAGACAAGCAGAGACGGAGACGTCGGGACCCCCGCCCAGTCCCCAGGGGCCCGAGGGAGCCGCGGCCGGATTTGAACTGTGTGCCAAAACAAGGGCCGACTCTGGCTGGGGGGGGGGTTTCTCCCCTTGCGGCGCCCCCGCAGAAAAGGCCCTGTCCTGACTGTTCGCTCGGGGGAGGGGGGTAGGCACAGGGCAGCCCCCCTGGGAAAGATTAAGGGGGCACCAATCAGGGCATCACAGTGTGGGCCCCGTCTGTGCCCCCTGGGGGAAAGAGCTGGCGCTGCCCCCAAGCGGATCCCTCTGTGCGCCCCTTCCCTGCACCAGCCTTTCCTCCGCGCGCAGAGAGGCTCGGATCAGGCCCGGGCTTGCCTCTCCGACGTGCCCGGGCGGATCAGGGGCCCGGCCGGCGGCGGCGTCTCGCCTCCTCCCCTTCCTGCCCGGCCTCTCCCCACCCGGCCCGGCGCCTCCTTCCTCGCCAAACCCGCCGCCCTCCGCCTTCCTGGGGGCCCCCTTCGCGCGCCCCCATCCGCCCGCCGGCGATGCGCACCAACCGGCTCCTGAAGTACACCCTCTTCGCCTCCTGCTACCTCTTCTGGGTGAGTCCAAAGCACCGGGGGGGCGGACGGGAGGACTCCCCCGATGCCGGCAGAGAACCCCGCAGGCCCGCCCGGCGATCGACGCGTCCCGGCCGCGCCGCCGTCGAGGGGCTCTCCTCTGCGCCCCCCTTCCCGCGCCCCGGCGGGAGAGGGTCCGCCTCCGGGTGGGCGCCGGGCTTCTCAGGCCGGAGCCGGCACCGACTTGCCTCCCTTCTGCCCCTCAAGGTAGCCAGCGGACTCATGGTGGCCGTCGGGCTCTACGCCCGGCTCTCCAAGGAGGCTGGTGAGTAGCCGTCCCGCGTTCCTCCGGCGGAGGCCGGGAAGAGGGCTCCGCCGTGGCCCCGGGGAGGGGCTGGGGAGGGGAGGAGGAGGAAGCGACACCCCGAAAGCCCCTTCTTCTGCCTCCTTGAACCCTCGGCGCGGGGAGGAAAACGTGGGGGCCCCGCTTGGCCCCGCGCGTCCCTTCCGAAGGCGCCCGAGAAGCCCCCTTCCCTAAGAGCTTTCCCTCGCCCTTCTCCGGCGGCTGCTCAGGTTGCGCAAAGGCTCCCCGCGGGCCGAGGAGGGTGGATCGGGGCGGCTCGCGGAGGGGAGAGCTTTGGCCCCCCCAGCCCCTCAGCTGTCCCCCCTTCGAGGGACTTCCGTCCCTCCCAAGCGCTCCCTCGGTCTATCCAACATCCTCAGCCCGCGGCGGACTGAAGCACTTAGGAGGCGGGAGAGGGGGCTCAGGAAAGAGGGAAGCCAGGCAGTGGGGGTCTTCGCAGTGGGGGTCTCGGCGGGGCTGGGGGGGGCGGTGCCACGGGCCGCCCTGCCTGGGCGCGCCTCTCTGGTCCCCTCTTGCCTCTTCTCCCCCGACTCCCGTCCTCCTCAGGCGCCGTGGACTCTCTGCTGGCCGACCCCTCCAGCGTCCTCGTGGCCGTGGGGACCCTGACCTTCAGCGTCACCTTCGTGGGCTGCTTGGGGGCCCTGCGGGACCTCCCGCTCCTCCTGAAAGCGGTACGAGAGAGGAAGGCAGGAAGGAAGGAAGGAAGGAGCCCTGCTGGGCGCAAGAGGGGAGGATGGGGTCGGGGGGCTGGGAAGAGGTCCTGCGCCCCCAAGCAAAGGGGCTCGCCTCCTCTTCCTGACGCCGGGGGGGTCCTGTCCCTGCGGGCCCCGATCCGGCCCCCTGCGCGGAGCGGAGAGGGCCCCGGGCGCGCGTGGGGCGCACCGCCTGTTCAAGCGCACTGAAGGTTCCCCCGTCCCTCCCCAGTTTGCCTGGATCCTGCTCCTCATCTTCGTCCTCCAAGTCGTGGCGGCTCTCTTGGCCTTCCTCTTCGCCGGAATGGTACGAAGACGCCCCCCACTCCCCCCAAAAAGGCTCCCCTTCCACGGCCCGGCTGCGTTTCCCTTGGGAAGGCCGGCCTCCTCGGCCAGCGTTTGCGCCCCGATCTCTCCTCCCCAGAAACGCATTCCAGGGACTTGGGTGTCTTTTATTTCGCTCAGATCGCTTACAGCTGAAGCCTCAAAGGGTCCCCAGTGGTCCAGAAGTACGTACGACCCTTCCTCCTCTCCCCAGACCCGCTGAGAGACGGGAGAAGGACATTTCAATCTACCAATAGATCGATGCATCAATCAAAATCACAGCCCCTTCTGCGCTGCCCAAGCGGGCCAGGGTCTCGGAGGGACGCCCCTATCCCGTCTCCGGGTGCCCCTCGGGGGGTGGGTTTGTGGGGCCCGGTGGGGTTTCCCCTGGTGGCCCTAATCCGGGGGGACCTCACCGCCCCCTCTCCCGTTGCGCCCCCCAGGTGATGGAGAAGGCCGCCCTCCTGATGGGCCGCGCCATCGCCCGCTACCGGGACGACCTCGACCTCCAGAATCTCATCGACTACATCCAGAAGAAGGTAGCCGGGCTGGGGGGTCCCGAGTGAGCCCCCAAAGGTCCCGAGGGGTCCAGGGGGGTGTAGGGGGGGGATTTGGACCCGCAGGTCTTCCTTGGGACGGTCCCTACTGAGGCGCCCCCACAGAGAGTCCCGAATTACAGGCGCTTCCTTGAGCATCTTCTCTCTCTCTCCATTTCCAGCTGTTTTAATTTTTCCCCGGGGCAGGTCTTTTGTAAGGCTAACGGCCCTTCTTAATTCAAAGGCCTTTCCACACTCGGCAACTATTGCAGTACGATTCCACTTTAACTGCCACCAATCTGTTCGACGGAATCAGGGGACTTGCCCTTTAGGAAGGGATATTTGGAATGCTCATCCAGTGCCCCCCAAGACTGCAAACCCCAGGATTTCACAAGAGGCAGCCATGGTAGTTAGTGGAATCATAGTGCAATAACTGTGGAGTGCGGAAAGGCCCCAACCCACGGCCAAATGCTTTGAATGACAACCATACCAATCCATTTGGATATTCCCCGCTACCGTGGGGATTGCAACTAAAATTTGGAGGTGGGAGCGGGGGAGATATATCTCTTGGTCCCAACTGACCCCACAGCCCGGGGGGTCTGAGCCTGCAAGACCCCCCCCCCGGCTTTAGATGGATCTGGACCTTTCTTCCCTTGGGCTCTCCGGACAGAGTCTTGGGGGCTTCTGTGGGGGGATGCTCAGCCCCTGTTCCTTTCTTGCTCTCCGGACTCTGGGCGGCTCACGGCTCCCTCCCTCCCTCTCTCTGCCCCCCGTGCCCCCCAGTTTGAGTGCTGCGGGGTCCGCTCCTACCGGGACTGGTCCCAGAATGCCTACTTCCGATGCCAGGAGGGCAACCCCAGCCTGGAGCGCTGCGCCGTACCCTTCTCCTGCTGCCTGCTGCCCCGCAAAGAGGTAAGGAAGCCGTCCCCCCAAAAAGGGGTCCACCAGAAAAGTAACTTGTCCAAGGGCCGGCAGCCAGGATCCCTTGCAAGCCACGCTTGGCGTCTCCACTGTCTCTCCACCCCTTCTCCACCAGGAGGGCGCAAAGGCCCCGAGGCAAGGGCGAAAGCGCCAAGGGCCCTTCCGCACTGCGTCCTTGCAGCGCTATGAGTCCGCTTTAACCACTAGGGCTCTTTCCAGGGGAATCCTGGAATCTGGACTTTAGGGAGGAGGTCTAGAGAGGCCTACTGTATGCCAGTAAAAGTGGGGTCAAAGGGCTCTAACTGTGTAGTGTGGATGGGCCCCAAAACTCCCACTGCCTGGAGCTGAGAGAGGGAGCTCAGGTCTCCCCCGCAGACCCCCCAAGGGTGCCCAGGTGGGGCAGGAGGGGCTTCCTCCTCCTCCCACCCCGGCTCTTCCCTCTGGCCTCCTCTCCTCCCCATTTCCAGGCGCTGCTCAACACCATGTGCGGCTTCGGGACACAGAACCTCCCTGCGTGGCGGGCCGAGACCCTGGTCCACACCGAGGGCTGCCTGGAGAAGACCGGCCGCTGGGCCCGCGGCAACCTCCTCCTCCTCGCTGGCCTGGCCGGGGGGCTCCTCGTCCTGGAGGTGGGCTGGGGGGGTGAGTGGCCTTGCAAGGCTCAGCCAGAGCCTCCCCCTGGAAAGAGGGGCGCTTTGCGGACTCCCCAGCCGAGGAAGTTGGGAGCTGCAGTCCAAAAGGGAGCCCCCCCGTGCCGCCATCTGAGTGGGGAAGGGAAGGGGGAGGACCCCTTTGCCGCCCCCCACCCGAGGTCTGGGACCCCGGCCCCAAGGGAGGGAGGCAGTAAGCAAGCCCCGGGCGGCCTGCTCTCGGGGGCGCCTCTGCTCCCCGCCCTGTGACCCTTTTGCCCTCCTTCCAGCTGCTAGCCGTCGTCCTGGCCGCCACCCTCGTCTACCAGATCGACTTCATCGTCCGGCAGCGCCGGGCCGCCCGGGGGAGGAGGAGGAGGCCCTGCCTGGAGGACTGAGCCCCCCAGGGCCGAAGGGGGATGGAGGGACGCGGCGGGAGTTCGGACTGAAAGCCAGCAAGGCTTCCGAAGGACCTCGGCCTGGAGACGCTCGCTTCCGGGGTGTGGGCGCGGGCGGGGATGAAACGGCACTCTGCACATGCCTAGAGGTGCCCGTGTTCTGACTTCTTTTTACTAAAGAGAGTGCGCTGCTGTCACTGCGTGCCTCCAAGTCGGGTCTGAGAGAGAGTGACGGGCCCAAGGTGGGCTCCGGTGGCCGGGCCAGAGAGGGTCGTGGTCCAATACTCAACCCAAGCCTCGCCCACCCCTCACCGCCGGCTGCTTCCAATAAAATATCTTTTCCTAAAGAAAATCCCGAAGTCTCGGCTGGTCTTTGTTTGCGCTCAGTCTCCCCCTTGTTTCAAAGCGGGGAGCCCCGATTTTGCAAAGGGAGCGAAAGGATCCCCGCTCCCGAAGCCACGGGGCCGCCCCTGGGTTCTTCGCCGCCTGAGCCGGAACCTATGATGCGGCCCCCCGAGAAAAAGGCAGCGCCTGTCGCGATCGGGGACCATCCAGGAGGGCGGGGGCGGCGGCTGCTCCCCCCAAGGGACCACCATGGCAACTGTCACCTCCCGGGGGGCTTTTCTCGTTCCCTCCCTC
The DNA here is from genome assembly GCA_948474755.1 of Ctenosaura bakeri. Lineage (NCBI taxonomy): Eukaryota > Metazoa > Chordata > Lepidosauria > Squamata > Iguanidae > Ctenosaura > Ctenosaura bakeri. The sequence goes on from CAOLHI010002175.1 coordinate 116,074, forward strand.
CCCGCCCTCCTCCTTTCTCTGCAGCTCTGCATCTTCCTCTCTGGAAAAACTTGGGGGGAGGAAAGCAGAAGGAGAGCTGGAGCCCCCCAGGCGCCCCCCGCGGGGGAGAGGCAGGAAGGCCTCTTGGGGGGTCAGTGGTGGCCCCCGATGCCCGGCCCCCGGCGGCCCCCCAGCCTCGTCCGCCTCTTCCTGAGCTCGGCTCCAGCAGGTAAGGATGGGGGGAGGAGGGAAAGCAAAGGGGGTCCATGGATTCCCCCTCCCCACCGGAGAGAGCATGGCTGGGACCCTCGATTTGCCCGACATCCTTGTTGCCCCTTCCTCGCCGTGGGCAGCAGGGGGGAGAGAGAGAGAGAGAGTGGTGAATCCGTGCCGGGCTCTAGTCCGAACTTTAAAGGCCGACCACTTTGAAGCTCATTTGCGGAAGGAGAGCTTAGCTCGTTTCGTTTGGACTAAAACCAGGAGCAGATCCACTGTCCTGCTCACCTGGGGGGAGGAGAGAGGAAGGGGTGTTGCACACCTGCGTGGGAGGGAGAGAGAGGGAGATATGGGGCTGCCCCTTTTAAACAGGCTGTTTAACTACTGTTATTGCCTGCCTCTGAGTCATTTCCAAGTTATGGCGACCCTAAGGAGAACCTATTGTTTTTTTTCTGGGGCTGAGAGTGTGTGACCCACTCAAGGTCACCCAGTGGGTTTTGCTTGACTGGAGGATTAATTTAGTCAACTACTGTGTTTTATTGCTGATCCGCCTGTCAGACACATACCTGTTCCCCCCAAAAAAGTATTGAGGGTGGAAAGACCCCCCCTTGGCCTGGACTTCTATGTCCCCCATAGCATAGGGAGGGAAAGGGGGCAGCATACTAGGAGACCCCCACACACACCAAGTAGTCCTCTCCCATGCTGAAGGGGCAGACATTTGGGGAGGGGCCTTGGGTAAGCCCCCTTCCATGTGCTGGTGGGCTGCTGACCCCTATTGCCCCCCATCAGGAAGGGGGTGCAGAATAACAGGGGAGGGAAGGAGCCCCCTTGGGTGGGAGGCAGAGACCCAGCTCTCAGTCGCTGGTTCCCCCTCCCAGTTAAAAGGAGGGGAGGGCAAAGAGAGAGAGAGAGAGAGGTAGGGGCTTCTCCCAGCCCCCAGCCCCCTCCTCATCTGAGCAATCTCTGCATCTATGACCACTGTGGACGATGGGTCCTGCAGCCTATTAAAACTTGCAGGAGAGCAGCACCCCAAAACGGCTGCAATAGGTTGTAAGAGCAAGGATAAGGTGCCCCATAGAATTGGGGCATCTCCTTGAGAAAGGGCTTGTGGGCGCCAATGGATCGTGGCCACAGGAGGACAAAGGGAACCCTTTCCTTTCTGCTCCTGGTTCTTCTCTTTCCCGGTCGGTTGGTCATGGCAGAGATGGGATTCGAGAGAGAAGCGCTGATGGAGCACGCCTACCCTGCGGTGCAGGCCTTCTGCCAAAAGCATGGCTTGATGTTTGAGGTAATTGGGGGCTCTGGCTACACACACACATCCGCACACCTGTAGGCGCAGCCCCCAGCAGCCATCGTCTCCCCCTCCACAACAGGGTTGATTGCAACTCAGGGGTGACCTGTTGCTTCAGCGGGGCTGGGCTGGGGGTCCCCGGGGTCCCCTGAGCCAGGTTGTGGCCTTGGCGGGGCTTTCTGGGGTGCTGTTGGAGAAACAGTCGGCTCCTTCTGAGGGGCTGGGCAAGAGGGGCGGCCCCTGTTTTTTTGACAAAGGGACTGATCCCCCCCCCAGCAGAGCCACGGAAATGTTTTGTGTTCCGAAGGAGGCCCGAGAGTGGGGAGGAAGAAAAGGGGGAGACGCCCCCAGGTGCCCCTCTGTGTAACTGCCCTGCAAACATGGAGGGGCTTTTGCTTCTGTTTCCTTGCTGACCCCCTCCACCTCTGTTCCAGGTGATCGATTTGCGGTGGGCCCCTTTTGGTGATGCCATGGGGCCTGGCCTCACCACCCCGCAGCTCTGCCTGGAGGAGATCCGGCGCTGCCAGGAACTCTCCCTGGGGCCAAACTTTGTGGTGAGCCCCACCTTCACCCCCGAACTCCTTCTCCCTGGAAGCGGCTGCTTGGCTGGGCGTGTGTGTGTGTTTATGCACGCATGTGCGAGCTCACGGCTGACATTTCTCTCAACAGAGAGAAATGTAAGGTCCTACACTTAGGTAGAAAGAATGGAATACAGAAATATAGGACAGGGGACACGTGGCTGGATAGCAGTATGTGTGAAAGGGATCTAGGAGTCTTCATAGACCACAAGCTGAACATGAGCCAGCAGTGTGATGCGGCAGCCAAGAAAGCCAATGCAATTCTCGGCTGCATCGATAGGAGTATGGTGTCTAGATCGAGGGAGGTACTGGTACCACTCTACTCTGCTTTGGTTAGACCCCATCTTGAATACTGTGTCCAGTTCTGGGCACCCCAATTCAAGAAGGATATTGACAAGCTGGAGCAAGTCCAGAGGAGGGCGACCAAAATGGTGAGAGGCCTGGAAGCCATGAAGTCCTATGAGGATAGACTTAGGGAGCTGGGTATGTTTAGTCTGCAGAAGAGAAGGTTAAGAGGGGACATGATAGCCATGTTTAAATATTTGAAGGGATGCCACGTAGAGGAAGGAGAAGGCTTGTTTTCTGCTGCTCCAGAGACCAGGACAAGGAGCAATGGATTCAAGCTGCAGGAAAGGAGACCCCACCTGAACCTCAGGAAGAACTTCCTGACGGTCAGGGCTGTCCAACCGTGGAATCTGCTGCCTCGGAGTGTAGTGGAGTCTCCTTCCTTGGAGATTTTTAAGCAGAGGCTTGATGGCCATCTGTCGGGAGTGCTTTGAGGGTGTTCCTGCATGGCAGGGGGTTGGACTGGATGGCCTCTGGGGTCTCTTCCAACTCTAGATTTCTATGATTCTATGACATTTCACGGTCAGAGAATGACTCCGAGGCCTCAGTCAGAGGCTGAGACCCGCTAGAAGAAGAGGATTTACTTGCAGGGGGTCCTGCAGGGGATCCATCCCCCAAGGGTCCCCACCAGCTAAGAATCAACAAGAGGGCACCCCTGCAGAGTTGGCCAGGAGTCCTGAGGGGGCATCTACCCAGACTTTTGCCCTGCAGGACTCAGCCACCGGTGGGAGCAGATTCCTGCCCGGAGAACTTTAGGGACACCCCTTCCGCCCCTTTTTGCTTCCATGAAACTCCAGGAGGGCGTGGAGAGGGTGCTTCCCCTTCCCACTGCCAAGGCTGGGGCCAAACGCTCTGCCATTTTGCCCACCTGGGAGGATCTCAAGGATGCCGTTTACCTGCAAAGCCCAAAAAGTCCCCCTTCTTCTTCCCAGGAATCTCCGGGCCATTCGGGTAGAGATGCTGACCAGAAAAACCCACTGTGATGCTGTGGGTGGGAAGGAATAGGGGAGCTTTGTAAAAATATTTTATTTGTTTGTTGTATAAAAACACTAAACAGAACCTAAAGAAACAGAGGAAATGTAAAAGGAAACAAGAAAGCATTCGCACAACAACAAAGCAAAACTAAATACTTACTACAAAAACAACAGAATTATAAACATCAATCTAAGCTAGTAAAGGAATAACTATACATAATTAAAAAGGTGGTTCCCTGCCAACAACCCATAGTTTCTCTAGAGAATCGCTAATTAAGTAAATCAAAATTATTACTAAAATTTATATTTGTTGCTTAAGTTTAATTCTATACCAAAAATAGTAAAATCTAATAAAATTAGTGTGTGTGTGTATGCCAATATGTCCTTTTTTCGCCTAGTATTTTTTCCTGTATGTCCTTTTTTCATGAGTAAAATGCTTATAATATTAATATTAAAAATCTTTCTATTTCTTAATACAACAAATCTAACCTCTGTAAAACCTACTTATTGTTATGCATTATATAAAAGGGAAAAAAAGGAGAAATATTTGTATAAATGGGGGCGCTTTTTGTGCCAAAAGGCACAGAAGACCAGAGGAACCCCAAGAAACTTGTGGTGGTCTTTAGGGAACATTGGGGTGGGTGCCTGGGAGGTTCCTCAGTTGACTTCTTAGGGGCTTTTTTTGGGGGGTGGCCACTGAGATTGAGGAGGAGGGTCTGGGCTTTTTGGGGCCCCCGAAATGAGCCCTGCCACTTTGTCCTCCAGGGTCTCCTCGGAAGTCACTATGGCTGCCCGCAGGCCTCTCCAACCATCGCAGAAGGGTCTCTCCGGAGGCAGACCCCTCCAGAGACCCCCTGGTCCTCTCAGCTCCCGACCTGGTGGTACTTGAAGGAGGAGAATGCCAACCATGCCCTGCAGCCTTCGTGCCAGGCAAAGGGCCCACCAGGGTGGGCAGAGCATCAGTTGGTGGCTCGGGAGGCAGAGCGGCCCAAAGAACGACAAGGGCACCTAGGTCACAAGCAGCAAGACCACAAGTCAGGTAAGGGGTCACATGGGTGTCGAAGGCTGTAGGGGTGGAAATGCAGAACCTGAAATCTGTTCTTCTGCTGGATCAAGTTCTTCCTGTGGGACCACACAGATCTGTGCCATCCCCTGCTCCATGGAGTTTGGGAAAGTCACATTTAGGACTATAGGTCCCACAATCCCCACAGTCACATAACCATGCTTACTCAGGGCTCCCCAAAAATACAACTTTCTTCCGGTCTGGACCTGACTGGAACATTTGCCGTTCTAACTGACCGGTGGAACTCACAGCTGCAGGAGAGACTAAGGGCATTTAGAAGAGATCTTGCAAGCTTGGGAAGACTTTCCAATGCTGGGCTGTTCCTGGGGGAGCTGAGGCCTTCCGCACCCCCCTGGAGGCTTCCTCCCTCTTGCAGAACTGCACTGGGAAATGGAGGCCGGCCTCTTTGGCTCAGGAACACCCGGCGAGGAGGAGGGCCAAGGCGGTGGCATCATGTTCTTCAGAGAGGTGGAGGAGCCCCGTCTTCTTCTGCCGGGCAGAGGAGGGGGTGGCAGTGGTGGTGCCAATGAAACCACGGCAGACTCCAACAACTGGTGCCTGCTGGCAGAGCTGAAGGCCAGGATTACCAGCACCCTACCTCCCGAGCGGGTCAAAGTGCACACAGTTCCGGCCATTGGGCCCCGCTGCCCCCGGCCGCCAGCCAAGTACCTGCGGAGCCTCTGTGACCAGTTCATCGCCACCACCAACCACCTCATCCTCCAGGGCCTGAGATCCCGGGAAGACGCCCTTGGACTCCTCAGGCCGTGGCCCTGCTTGGCCCGGGAGCTGGCCCACCACGCGGCCTTGGCCCGGGATCGGGCCCGGGGCTCCTGCTGGCAGCGGGGCCTCTTGGAGCACCTCTGCCGGCGCATGCGACAAGACCACTGCCAGGCCCACCCCCTTCTGGTGGTCCAGGGCCCCCCGGGCTCTGGCAAGACGGCCCTGCTGTGCCGCCTGGGGGAGGCAGTTGCCACACGGGCTGTCCTGGGTGAGGGGGAGGAGGCGGTGGTGGCGTTCCGGCTGCTGGGCTCCTCGCAGGAGAGCACTTCCTTGGGGACCCTGATTCGCAGCCTCTGCCTCCAGACCCAGCTGGCTATGGGCTTGCCTCTTCCCACTCGTCCCGAGAGGGGCTCTCCGGCCCTCCAGTTCCACGATCTGCTTCTCTCAGCCTCCCACCGGAGTGGCCGGCCCCTTGTGGTTCTCCTTGACAGCCTGGAGAAGCTGAGTGGGCCCCCCGCAGCCTCGTGGCTTCCGAAGGTTTGCCCCCTCAGGTTCACCTTGTGGTCTCCTCCAGCCTGCAGAATGAAGCCCCCAGCTGGGCTCCGGAGGGGAGCTGCTTCAAGGTGGGGCCCCTCTCTGGAGAAGACACCGAGGAGGCTCTGTCAGCAGCCTTGGCCTCCGTGGGGGGCACCGCCCACCCTGCCCAGCTGGCCCTCTTCCGGGACGCCTTCTCGCAGGGAGGGCGCACTCTCTCAGTAGCATGGGCCATCCAGGAGGCTCGGTGCTGGCCTTCCTGCATCCCACCCACAGCCCTGGAGGTGTCGTCCACAACTGGGAGATTTGTGCATCAGCTCTGTGCCCGCCTGGAGGAGGCGCATGGCTCCGTGCTGGTGGTGCATGCGCTCAGCTACCTTGCCTGTGCCCGGTGAGTGGGCAGGAGTGGGCATGGGTGGGGATGTGGACCTACCAAGCAGGAATCCCTATGGGAAGATGGAGGTGGAATGTCTGGAAGCACAAAATGATCTCTCAGCCTGGAAAGGAGGTTGAGGGACTACAGATCCCAATATCCACCCCAGCCTACCTGGCCATGTGGACTGGGGGTTCTGGGAGCTGTCCAGGCCAGCGATCCGTCCTGATTAGAGTAAACTCATTGACTCAGTGGAACTTAGACACATTTTGACTCCTCAAGTTCCCCCTTGAGCCAGAGGTCCTACTCCAGCTAGACCTTCTGGTGGGACTGAGTCCTCCCCATAGCTCTCAATTTGCCCCCTGCCCTGCCCAGCCCCCTGTGCCAGCCGGGGCAAGAACTGTGTGCGCATGCCTGTCTCATCCAGACAGGCCTCTCCCTTTCCCCTCTGGCAGGTTCGGACTCTCGGACGGGGAGCTGCAGGACGTCCTCTCTCTGGACAACGAGGTTCTCTCCAGGGTCGTCTTCTCCCAACGGTCCCAGCCAGCCCCACGACAGGGTGTCCTCCGCCTCCCACCCCTGCTGTGGGCCTGGCTCTTCCGAGACCTGGCCCCGTGGCTGGAGGAGAGGGAGGCTGACGGCTTTGTCCTCTGGCGCTTCCGCCACAGGTCAGTCCCCGGCTGGCCTTCCCCTCTTCCTTCCCCCAGAGGACCAAGATGGCCAGAAAGAGATGTTCTGGGGACTCACAGCTCCCAGAATCCCCAACCGGCGTGGCCATGGGGAGGGTGGATGTGGCCACCCAGCTCTGGCCTCTCCCACATCTTCCTCTTTCCCCCCCCAAGGGAGTTTTCTGCTGCTGTGGAGGAGCGCTACTTGTCCCGGCCGAAGGAGAGGGCCACGCGGCACCTGATCCTAGCTGATTTCTTCCAGGGGACGTGGAGTTGGGGCCGGAAGAGACCCATCCAGCTGCCTTCGTCCAGCAAGCCCATGAGCTTTGATAGGAAGGTGAGGCTCTGCAGGTCAAGAGGGAGCCAGGCAGGACAGAAGGGCTGGCGGCAAAGGGGGCAAGCACCCTGTCCTCTAGGAGAGGGGCTTCTACTTAGAGTCCCCAGACCATGAAGGTGGGTTGGAAGGTTGGGTGGATGGAACTCACCTAGCAGAATTGCCCAGTTGCTGGGGAGGGTGGGCTGACCCCTCTGAAATGGCTGGGGAAGGTATCCTCCCCACACGTACCCTGCCCCACTGACTGTGTGTGGGAGAGCCGGGAACTACAGTCAGCCCTCCACGTTTGCTAGGATTAGGGGCTCAGGACCTCCGCAGAAGTGGAAAAATTGCAAATGTCAAAATGTCTGAGGGAAGGAGGTTGAGCCGTGGTGCGGAGAAGGGGCACCCAGAGTCCAAACCAGGTCCAGGAAAGGAGAGGAAAAAGGCATGGGTTGGCATGGTGACCCTAGATTTCCTCCCTACCCCCCATCTCCTTCCTTGGGTGTGTGGGGGCACCAGCGGAGGGTTTGTGGTGCTGAGAAATTGGGGTGCAATCCATTCTTAGCTGGACAGGCGGCGGCTGGAGGAGGAGGACCGGGGTGGCCTTTTTAAAGGCTGCTGACCAGATTGTAACCTCCAAGAGGGACGGTTCCCCCAGAAAAGGGGCGGTTGAGGTGGGGAGGCAGGGGTTGGGGAAACTCACACGTAATGATATCTGTGAATGTGGATGGCCGACTTTAGAATCCGGTTGCATTTGGGAGACAAGCTGCATCGACTTTGACACGTTTATGTAGCGCTTTGGGGAATATACATCTGACTCGATTGGAATCTTTACTCCCTACTTAACTTTAAATTAAGATGTGGTCATTCACTTAAAAACCTAAAACGGATGCGTGTGAATTCCCTCCGGCCCAGGTCGCTCCGCAGCCGCTCTGGTTTTCCGACAGGTGTGCAAACCGGAGGAAGCTGAGCGAACTGCCCCTCCACTTGCTCCAGGCCGGGCAGACGGAGGAGCTCTGGCGGGACGTCCTGGGTGAGATGTTTTACTCGGTTGGTCGGCATCCTTTGCAGGTAGCTGCTTGCGCAAAATGCAGAGCATGGCTGATTTCCAAGGTTTAGATATTGCTTTTCATGCCAAAAGTGGCATAAAACGGTTCAAAGTAAAATAAAACAGTACCATAAAATGATACAGGAATAAAAGCAGTAAAAGAAATCTAGGGCCATTTCCGCACTAGACTGTTATAGTGCTATTATTCCACTTTCAGTGTCCTAGGGAATCCTCAAAGGCCCCTCCCTAAACTGCAAACCCCAGGATTCCATAGGATGTTGAAAGTGGAATAACAGCACTATAACAGTCTAGTGCGGAAATGGCCCCGGACTGGAGTAACTCACAGAGTAAGCCATTCAACTGCAAAGCCCAGGATTCCACAGGGTGTTGAAAGTGGAATAATTGCAGTATAACAATCTAGTGCAGAAATGGCTTATGTCTCCCAGAGGTCATCAGAGAGCCCATGGGTCTAAGATTGGCTTCTCTGGGGGCTGCCTTCAGTGGAGAAGGACTGAGGGTTGGCCGCCCAGACACCTTCCATCCCCCTTCGCTTAGGCTCTTGCTGCAGCGGCTTCCCTGCAAACGGGCACCATCAGCCCATTGTGGCTTTCTCTGCTTTCCTTTGCAGGGAACGTGAACTGGTTGGTCTCCAGGGCTGTTTCCACCGGCCTGGGCAGCCTAGCGGCCGACTTAGCCCTGTGCCTTGAGCACACCAGCTGCCCGGAGTTGCGTCTCCTGCAGGACACCGTCCATCTCCTTCTGGGTGCCTCAGACGGCTGCACAGGTAGGGCACGGTGGCGTCCAAAGCTTCCCTCGGTGCCTGTGATGGGTGGAGGAGGCAGCTCTCCATTAGAGAAGGGAGAAGGGGGACAGAAACACAGCTCCCCATACATAGAGATGGTGTCCAGGGTGGGCAGCTGCTCCTTCCCCAATCCAAGACCCAGCTCACAACGGCGACATGGATTTGCAGGAGGGGAGGAAGCCCCTCACCCCGTAGCACTCGAATACAGGACTAGTACAGTTCTATCTTGTCTCTCTTCTCCTTCCTCCCCCTGCAAAAGTGAGCCAGATCTACACAGAGATGTTGGGGCGGCTCCATCCCCTCGCACCCTCCTACCCGCGCCTGATCGGGAACGTGTGCCGGCAGTGCCGGGAGTGGTTTGATGCCTGGCCTCACCCCGTCCTCGTCCCCCTGGGTGGCTTCCTAGACCCACCGGAGGGGGCTCTGCGCAAGACGCTGCCGGCATTCCCCAAAGGTGGGAGTTTCTCTGTCTTCACTGTTGCTTTGGTGCCGCCACAAGTGTGGCGTATGTGCACACATGCACACATAATTGAAAGCGACTAACAAAACACGCATTGTGGGCAGAGCATTTCAGGCGCTTAGAATCAGAAGGTGGCATTTCTGGAGGACAAAGGGTGGCGCTTTCTGGAGCAGGGGGATGGCGCTGGGGCCCACCAGCCTTTAGGGTTGCTAAGTCCATACTATGCTATTATAGCACTTTAATACCACTTTAGCTGCCTTGACTGCATGCTATGGAATCCTGGGATTTGCAGTTTTAGGAGATACATAGAGTTCTTACCACAGCCCCCTGAACTGTGTCACCAGAGCCAGAAAGCCAGAAGACTCTAGTGCTAGAGTTCAACAAGCTGCAAGTCCCTCCCTCCTGAACCTACAAATCCCATGGATCCAGAGGAAGGAGCCAAGGCAGTTGTACTAGTACCAAAGCACTGTTTATTTAAAGTGCAGCACACGTAAAAGACTTTACCTAACAGTCCCTGGTAGCTAGGCTTCTTCATCTACGAGCTGTCTGTTATATTAAGCTAGACTACATATCCCATTACTTTATATAGAGAGCATCCCAACCTAAGGGCCACAGCTGTGCCCATTTTGCAGAAGGGGAAAGCAGAGGCTCAGAGATAATGGGCGATACTTCCCAGAGCCAAGGGCTCCCACAGGAGGCTGGGGGTCCCTTCTTCTTGCTGGGATGGCCCCCCAGTGTCTCCCCCTCCTCACTGTTTCTTCTTCATCATCTTCCTCTTCCTCCCCACCCCTCCATAGGCACCTCGGTGCTGGGGCTCAGCCTCCTCCAAAGGCGACTCCTGGCCGGATCCCCGGATGGCTCGATGATCGTTTGGGACATGGAAGGATTTACCGTAAGGCGCGTCCTGTCTGGACATTCTGGTGAGGAACTGAAACAGAGACAGGTTTTTGTTTGTAAAAATTATCTTTATTGCAAATGTATCGGAAAAAAATATTTAGAAGAAAATGACATCAACCATTAACGTAGCCAATTTACATGGGAGGCATAAAAAGTAACTCATAATACGAAAAAAGAAAGCAAAAGGTATACAAAATGGGAACTGAAAATGAAAAGGAAAAGAATCGTGGAAACCAAAGGGAAAAAAAGAAGAAGGAGAAAGAAAAATGTACGTCTAAATTAGTTAATCTGAAAACTAAAACCTATAAGCAAAAGGGGAAAAAATAATTATTACCCAACAAACAAACAAAAAGGATATTAACAAAAATGGACAAAAGGGTATAAATAACATGACTTCCAGATTCATATATTATATGTTAAATATATATGTAAAATATATGTATTAAAACTGTTCTTTACCATAAATAGCCAAACTTTAGTCAGTAATAAGTAATATCTATCTATCTATCTATCTCTATCTCTATCGATCGATTGATCAATCGATCGATGGATGGATGTAAAAAAAGAGATACAAGCCTTAAAGGTCAAGCCAGCTATTGATCTCCAAATTCCGACAGTGGAAGGCTGGATATTCAAATTATGTGATTTAGCAGAGATGGATCAGTTGACATTACTGTTGGCCAATAAATTTATTGATCTTTTAAAGATGAATGGAAAATTCTAGCTCCCCCTTTGGGAAAACAGATGGGGAAATGATCAGTATCAGTGATCAGAGGCAGATTTTTAAAGAACGTCCAATTAAACAAACGAGAGCACTAAAGCGCGGTTCGATTAAAGGGATTATAGTGCGTGTTTTAAAACTGCAGCCCCCACCCTTAAAATGTAGCACCCAAGTAGTTGCACAGAAGCCCCCCACCATGTGAATAGGAAGGACTTTGCCAGCAAAAGGCAGAAAGTGTGTGTGTGTGTGTTTTTGGAGGGAGGTGTATCGGCCGCTCCCCATCTTGGCCTCAAAATGCCACCCTTAATCCCAAAAAAGAGCCAGTGTGGTTTGAGTGTCCAGTTACGACCTGGGTTCGGTTCCCTGCTTGCCCGTGGAAACCGACGGGGTGACCTTGTGGGCATCACATACTCTCAGCCCTCCCAAAAATTGTGATAGGTTCTTCTTAGGGTCACCATAAGGTGGAAACAATGGGAAGCAATCCCGAAGAAGACGAGGGCGGCTGTCCTGAGCTCCTCTTGCCCACGGGCATGTGTCTGTGCCCACCGTCTGTGCCCATCAGAAGAGAGGAGGCACAGACAAAGGGGATGGGCTCCGGTCCTGAAAAGGATCTGCTTCGGGTCCCATACTGGGTGGGAGACCAAGGAGTGATTCAGTCCTTGGGCAGTCCTAGGGGTCTGGGAGGAAAAGAGGGACCTTGGGGGACCTCCTCAAGCCAGGTTGGGGATGAAAGGAGCTGACTCTGGTACGCCCTTCCTTGGTTCTGTCCCCAAGAGGGTGCAAGTGGGCCAAAAATGCCGGACCACCCACAGAACATGCCTGGAAGGTCCTTCTTGTATGGGTGAAAGGGGGTGTTTTTATTCCAAACGTTGCACGAGAAAGCAGCAATGATTGGAAAAGGTGGCTTGCTTCTGCCGAAGGTTTCAAGAGAAGCAGTTCAACCTATTTATTTCTGTCTCACTTCTGCTTTTTTTTTCTCGAAGCCAGATGGTCCAGGGAGTCTGGAGGGACCAGGGGTCCCTTGTGGCCCCAGGGCTGCCCTCTGTGCCCCTGATCATCTTCAACCAAGGGCCCTCCTGCCTTCCCAGAAGCTATGTGCCCTGCAATTCTTCTGCTCCCCATTTTGGCCCTTGGGCTCGGGGGCCCTCTAGGAAGGACTCCTGGGGCCACACCCTGTTCCCCACTCCCTCTGTGGCCCCAGCCGGCGTTGGTCAAACAATTTGGCGAGCTCCAGCCCTGTTCTCCCCCACTCCCCTCTCTTGTCCTGCAGCCGAGGTGAGGTACGTGCGTATTTTCGGCAAGGGGAGTCGTGCCGTCTCGGTTGCCCAGGATGGCACCTTGCGTTTGTGGAGCCTGGATTTGGGCACGGAGGAGCTTTCCATCTGTGACCTTCGGATCAGAGACGAGGACCAGAGCTGCTGGCTGGATGTGGATGAGAAGAACCAGATGCTGTACTGGTTCTCTGGGGTCGAGGTGAGGGGAATAGTGCGGACAGAAGGGGTCCTGCCTCTTCCTCTCCCTCCTCAGGACAGAAAGATCCTGCAAAAGAGTGTGTGGGTGCCTCATTCTTTGGGGCAAAAGGGCCCTCGGCAGCTGGCTATAGGGTTCTGGAGCTAATTTGGCTTTGGGGTCAAAGAATCAGCACGCTGGGCCTTTAGGATCACAAGGAAACGGAGAGGATCAGCAGACAGTCTGGCTCGGGACTTCCAGCCCAGGACTCCAGAAATTCTCCATCACTAGCCAACGTCCCGAGGTCACAGTTCTTCGCTGCAGCAAATCCTGGGGGCGAGGCTCTGGGGGACATATCCCTAAATCCCTTAATCCATCCTGGCTGCAGAGCTTGGGAAAAGCACTTGGGTAGGAGGATTGTAACTCCTGGCTGGGGGATTCTGGGCGCTGCAATCCCCTTCCCCAAATAGCTCTGTCCTGCTGTCAGTGGCAAGGGGGTGTTCATCTCCAACCAGGTTTGAATTCAAGGAGCTGTTTTGCCAAAGCCCCTGCTGCTCCATCAGATGGAGAGAGGGCCAAAAGTTTCCTCTTGCCCTCCAGGTCACAGCCTGGCACCTGGAGATGGGGGTCCCTGCCTTCTGCATCCCCCCGGACCCCCCGGGCACCTGGCTCTGCGCTGGGCTCTTCGTGCCCCAGCGGGTGGTGATGACAGTGTCCCATCGGGGGACTGTCTGCTTATGGGATAACGTCAGTGGAGAGCTACGGGCAGAGTGGTGCCCAGCCATGCTGGAGCTGGAGCCAGAGGAGGTGCCAACAGCCGGCAGCACCCTGCTTCAGAAGTCTGGCAGGATGGTGATCGGCTTCAGCAGCAAATCCATCTTGATGGTGCGTTTCTCTTACTGTGTTCCTGCCCCTCTGCTGGCCACTGGAGGGACCATGGGGTACCCAGTGGGGGTACCCACTGCTGGGTGTGGGGCAACAACAGCAAGCCAAGTACAGGACTCTAAGTTTCTCGCCTGTCCAGAAAGTTTGGCTGCTTTCCAACATTTAGTCCACATTTTGGGCGGTGGAATATGGAGTGTGGTGGAGTCTCCTCCTTCTTTGGAGGTTTTTAAGCGGGGCTGGATGACCATCTGTCCAAGGGAGGGCTTTGATGTGTGTCCCTGCATAGCACTGGGTTGGATTCGATGGCCCCTGGGGTCTCTCCCGACTCTATGATTCTATGATTCTTCCCCACTAAACACTCCCCTCCGTGCAGATTGCCTGTGATGGAAGCACCCAACTGGAAAAGCTCCCCGAGGGGGTCCATTTTCTGCTGCCCTCTGAGGACGAATCTCTTCTTGCAGCAGGTTGGTTGGATGGCAGGAGGTCTCCTGCTCCCTGGCACTGGGGTGGCAGTGGTGGGGCCTCCCTGAAAGTGGCTGGGATTAACAGCAAAAAGCCCCACAGCTGGGCTCCGGGGTCATGCAGCTCCCTTGCTGCGAGTGACTGAGAGAGAGTGCCAAGGCTCCTTTAGGGTTCCATGCCTTCTGCACGCGTTCAGATGCCCCTTTGTCAGAGACCGTTTCCGCATTGGACTGTTATAGTGCTATGATTCCACATGCAACATCCTATGGAATCCTGGCCCCTCCTGAAACTGCAAACCTCAGGATTCCATAGGATGTTGCAAGTGGAATCATAGTGCTATAACAGTCCAGTGCGGAAATGGCCAGAGGCTCTGGGCAGACATGCCATGGATAGCATGGCTTCCAATTAGATTCCCATCAAATGAGCCGATCTCTCGTTCCAGGCTTTGGGAGGCACGTGAGGATTTTCCGCAGCAGCCGCGGAGAGCTCTGCCCTCCCCTGGACTCGGACCTGGTGCACGGCGGGGCGGTCACTGCAGCTGCCTTTTCCACAGACAACAGCACCCTCCTCACCAGCAGTGCCGGGGACGATGGTATCTGGGTAAGAAGGCATGCCAAGTGTGTGTGCTCAGATTAAGATGATTTATAATTGCGGGGAAAACACATAATATGGAATGTGAGTGAACAAAACGAGAGAGGTTTACTATAAAATGGTAATGAATCCAACTGCCTTGAGAGGCAGGCAATAGAGGCCCTGCTGTTTGGGGCTCGTGGCCCACCTTGCAGGGTCCTTGCGGGGATGGTAGGTCTCCCGTTCCAGCATCAGGGGGTTCCTTCCGTGCCCAGCTCTGTCACTTCAGGCCTGTTTCTTCCCCCTAGGTGTGGGACCTCTCCCAACAGGGCTTGCTGGCGGATGTTTTGGGGGACGTTGGGGTGCCCATCACCCACCTGGCCATCGGGGACCACACGCTGGTCTCAGCCTCTCGCCACGCCCCGGAGCTCTGGGTCTGGGACCTCAGCTGTGGCCGGAAGCACAAGGCGCTCCCTCCGTGCATGGCGAGCGGGGTCTGCACCGCGCTCGCCCATGAGGGGAGGTACGCTTGTGTCCCCCACATGCAAGAAGAGCGCAAGGTGGTCGTTTGGGACTGCGAAGAAGGTGAGCTTTGCCAGGAGGGAAGCAATGCGGGAAGGAGGGCAAATCCGTGGGGAAGCACAACCTCTCCTGTTTGCAGGAGTTACTCTCTTGGACTGCATCTCTCAGATTGCAAGATGGGCACTTGGAGCTGCAGTCGTCTTTTGCGGGGGCCCCAAATATGGGGGTCCCCAGGCTGTCAAACTGAGACCGTCAGGCACTTTGTAATTGGCAGCCGGTGCAAATCTTTTCAAAGAGGTGTCGTGTGGCTTGCGCATGGTATTCCACTCAGCAGTTGAGCTGCAATGACACAGATATGTATACCTCAGGCCATTTCCGCACTGGACTGTTATAGTGGTATTATTCCACTTTCAACATCCTGTGGAATCTTGGGGTTTGCACTTTAGGGAAGGGCTTCAAAGTGGATTGGGGCTTGGGGACTGGGATACCATCTCAACAGGCCACAGAACCAGAGCTGGGAATGTAGTCCACTGGTTGTGAGGATGATGGGAGCTGCAGCCCGCTCCTGAGGAGCCAAGCCCAGGGAGGGGGCATGGGAGGATCTGTCCACCTCCCTTCCCAACTTCTCTGCCTTTTGCTCTCCCCACAGAAGAAGTCTTGCAGACATTGGACGCTTCAGCCCCAATTCGGTGCCTGGAGGTCTCCTCCCAGAAGAATCTCCTCTTTGTCGGACTGATGTCAGGAACGGTGCTGGTGTTCCCTTTGGACTCTGGGCAAGATGTCGGCTGTGTCCCACCTGCCCAGAACCCCAAGCCTGTCACCGCCCTGGCTCTGACCCAGAATGAGAACCTACTGGCTGTCGCCTGCGAGGACCGGGTGCGAGTGGTGGAGGTGGGCCAGGGACCCCCCAGTAGCGGCTTTCTCCTGGGCCCACCAGCCTACGCCTTTGAGATGCACCTTCCCGGGGTGGCCATCTCCAGCTTGGCCCTCCTGTCAGGCCCCCGAGTCCTCTATGGGATGACCAGCGGGCAGATCTTCCTCTACCACTGCCCCCAAGACCGCCTCGTCCCCCTGGATAGTGAGTGTGCCAGCAGCGTCACCTGCTTGAAAACCAGCCATGGGGAGAAATGGGCTTTCAGTGGGTCGGTGGATGCTCCACTACGGTTCCTCTGGGACGTGGATCAGTGCCACTGGGAGCACCAGATGCTCTTCCAGAAGGTTGGTGCTGCCGGCAGAGCTTGGTAAAACACCTCCTACCTCCACCTTTGGACCAACATTTCCTAAAATTTCTGGCTCAGAAAAAAAAAGGGAGTAACATTTTCCTGAAGTACACTTAGGTAGAAAAAATGGAATGCACAAACAGGATGGGGGACACGTGGCTAGATAACAATACATGTGAAAGGGATCTAGGAGTCTTGATGGGCAACAAGTAGAATATGAGCCAGCAGTGTGATGCGGCAGCCAGGAAAGCCAACGCGATTCTTGGTTGTAGTATTCTTGGTTGGAGTATGGTGTCTAGATCGAGGGAGGTAATGGTACCACCCTATTCTGCTTTGGTCAGACCTCATCTGGAATACTGTGTTCAGTTCTGGGCCCCTCAATTTAAGAAGGATATGGACAAGCTGGCGCATGTCCAGAGGAAGGGGACCAAAATGGTGAAGGGTCCGGAAGCCACAAAGCCCTATGAGAAATGGCTTAGGGAGCTGAGTATGTTTAGTCTGCAGAAGAGAAGGTTAAGAGGGGACATAAGAGCCATGTTTGAATATTTGAAGGGATGTTATGTCGAAGATGGAGCAAGCTTGTTTTCTGCTGCTCCGGAGACTAGGACAAGGAGCAATGGATTCAAACTATGGGAAAAGAGATTCCACCTGAACTCAGGAAGAACTTCCTGGTGGTCAGAGCTGTCCGGCAGTGGAATCTGCTGCTGCCTCCATGGAGTGTGGTGGAGCCTCCTCCTTCTTTGGAGGTTTTTAAGCAGAGGGTGGATGGCCATCTGTCCAAGGGAGGGCTTTGATGTAGGTTCCTGCATGGCCGAAGGGGGTTGGACTGGATGGCCACTAGGGTCCCTTCTAGATCCAGGATTCTATCTTATCTAACCAGGTCAGATGTCACAAATTTCTACCAGCTAGTAGACACGAGCCAGCAGTGCCCGCTTAGTCCCATGTCATGCAGAGCAGGGAGAGGGCAACCGGCACCCAGCTTAAACCTCCTTCTTGTTAGCCCTACAAGGGGAGATGAGCCCCCCGGGGTCACTCCTGGCCCCTTCCATGTCTTATAGAGCCCCTCTCCAGAAATGCTTCCCCTTTCCTTCCTAGGAAGATTGCTTCCCGCCGGGCGTCCTCTGTGCCTGCTTCTCGAAGGATGACCGGTTTCTCTTCACTGCATCGACGGATCGGTGTGTGACGGTTTGGGACGTCTCGCAAGGTGCGCAATTTGGCTTGTTGTTCTTGCAGGTGTGTCTGTCGTGCTGCCTCTTGGGGCAACGTCCCCAAGGGGCAGGTTGCTGTATCAACACAGCAGCTGAGAGTCTACAATGGGTGTACACACACCTTTCTTCTTGCACAAGAAGAAGAGGTGGCTTTGGACAGATTGCAGGAGCCCAGCAAACAGCCCCTTGCGCCCCATCCCAAAGAAGCCACACACGTGTCCCTAAACCTCAAGCCACGTTTGGGGTTGCCACCAGCAGCTTTTGGGCTGGCATGAGTGTTACACAAATAAATAATGTGTCCAGTTCTGGGTACCACAGTTCAAGAAGGATATGGACAAGCTGGAGTGTGTCCAGAGGAGGGTGACCAAAATGGTGCAAGGTCTGGAAGCCATGAAGCCCTATGAAGAGCAACTGAGGGAGCTGGGGATGTTTAGTCTGCAGAAGAGAAAGTTGAGAGTGGACAGGAGAGCCATGTTTAAACATTTGAAGGGATGTCATGTTGAAGATGGAGCAAGCCTGTTTTCTGCTGCTCCAAAGGTTAGGACAAGGAGCAATGGAGTCAAACTACAGGAAATGAGATTCCATCTGAACCTCAGGAAGAACATCCTGAGGCACAAAGCAGTTTGACACTGTAATCTGCTGCCTTGCAGTGTGGTGGGGTCTCCTCCTTCTTTGGAGGTTTTTAAGCAGAGGCTGGATGGCCATTTGCTGGGGGTGCTTTGAGGGTTTATTCCTGCATGGCAGAATGGGGTTGGACTGGATGGCCATTGTGGTCTCTTCCAACTCTACGTTTCTATGTAATTGGCTTTTCCCCATCCAAGGCATATCTGCAGCAAGGGTGGGGAACCGTCTTTCACCCTGATGGCCAGATTCAGAACATTTCCGCACGACACTCTTCTAGCGCAATGATTCCACTTTCAACCTCCTATGGAATCCTGGGGTTTGCAGTTCCGGGAGGGGCCGACTGGTAGTGGAGTCTCCTTCCTTGGAGGTTTTTAAGCAGAGGCTGGCCCCTGCCAAAACTGCAAACCCCAGGATTCCATAGGAGGTTGAAAGTGGAATCATCACGCTATAAGAGTGTCGTGCGGAAATGGCCTCAGTTTCCTTTCTTGGGGCCCCTGTTTGGGGCAAGAAGAAGGGTCCCACAAGCACCCCCCTACATTTTAGCTCAAAGCTCTTTTTGGTAGACATGGAGTGGGAAAATATGCCCCATTCAGCAGCCAAGAAGCCACCCAAGCAAAGGTGTGTGAAAGAGGTTGGCTGCAGTGTGGAAAGAAGGTGCATGTCACTTGCACTCCCATCTGCAGGCAGTTGACCAGGTGCGGAAGGGAGTGTTGGGGACACACTCCTGTTCTGGCAAAGGCACTGCCGGGATGACACCAGGAGCATGATGGAAAAGGGTAAGGTGAGGAAATGGCAGGTACAACCCCACCCAGGAATGCCAGCAAGGCCCAACGATGCACAAGCAGCATTCGAAAACATAAGGTGCCAGCCTTGTGATGTGTGCCCCATGCTTGCATCCTCCCCAGGGGTCTTGTTGGCGGTTCAGGCCGTGCACACAAAGATCACCAGGATGGAGCCGACGGCCGACGGCTTTGTCGCAGCGACGAGGCTGGGGTACCTCGTCCGGGAGAAGTTCCGCTGCCCTCCGTCCGTCAGCCCCCAGCACGATCCACTTCGGGGCATCAACGCCCGGTGGAGAGTAACGTCTCGGAGGAAAGAGGAGGAAGAGGATCCAGGGGGAGAGCCGGGCAGCCGTGGGAGACCCCTGCGCCACCCGCAGAGCGGTGGGAACAAACTTTCACAAGTCTGCCAGGTTGTCTGAGAACCGCAAGAAGCAGCCAAGCCACAAGACACCGGGTTGGGGGGCAGCCCTGAGAAGACAGGAAAGGTGTGTGGGTCAGTGGGTGCAGCTGATCTGGCGGAAAGCTCTCTGCACCCCTCTGCCTCCACCTCTCCAAGCATCCCAGCAAAAACATTTCTGGTGACATTGCAAAATCTACGTATAAATTTTAAGACCAACTACGTTTCACTATGGCCATTTCCGCACTGGACTGTTATAGCGCTGTGATCCCACTTTCAACCTCCTATGGAATCCTGGGGTTGGCAGTTTCGGGAGGGGCCGGCTGCTTTGAGACTCATGTTTGGGGGGCATCGATCCAATAAATCAATCAATAATAAATAAATAAAACGTCATAGAAGCACAGAGTTGGAATCCAAAGGCCATCTAGTCCAACTCATTCCTAAGGTAGGGATCCTTCTAAAGCACCCCAAGAGATGGCCATCCAAACACTATTTAAAGATCTCCAATAGAAAAAAAAATGTTTTTATTACCACTGGATTTTCATCTTGTTGTCAGGCTGGCCCCTCCCGAAACTGCAAACCCCAGGATTCCAGAGGAGGTTGAAAGTGGAATCATCGCGCTATAACAGGCTAGTGCGGAAATGGCCTATCTTGCAAGTCCACCACAGATAGTTTTGGGTATTTTAATGTACGTTGGTTATAAGTTGTTTTTAATTGTGTCTGTGTTGTTGTGGCAGAACAGAGACAGAGACCCACGGATTAAGGAAAATTGTTTATTCGTCTCAGTGGGATCATTCCCAAAAGACTGAGCCCCGTCCCTTCACATGCACAGCAATTTATACATTTCCAGTACGACCATCACATGTTCAAGAAAGGAAACGGATGTGTTCCCACCAGTGTCTACAAAATGTCGCAAATCTCCAGTTGCGCTGCCAAGGGCTAGCACGTCAAACCAAACCGATAACATTCCATTATACAAAGTTTCTTTGTCTTTCCTTCAAACACAGAGGGACTTCAATGGCAGAGGAAATTAACTGCTTTTCCCTTACACCCAGAGGTCATCTGGACTGACCCCAAAACTGTCTCCACCACATTGTACCCCACCTTGAGCCTTGGGGAGAGGTAACAAATAAACAACAACAACAACAAGATGATGATGATGATGATGATGAAGAAAAAGGATCTTTCCTTATCTAAAAGCCCCAACATTGATTCGAAACATTCTTAAGGCATTTGGAGTTAAGCACTGTCTATCAGAGCTGGCTGCATGGACCACAAAGCAAAATCCAAAATATATTTTAGATTTATTTTTTTTTCCAGTTGGTGGGATGAATTATGGGCTTATGAAGGAGGCTTTCCCCAGGAGGCCATTCAGGTTTGGGGGACTACATCTACCATAATCCCTGATCACCGGCCATATGGGAATGATGGCAGTGAAGTCCAAAATATTTGGAGAGACCGAGATTCTCCCACCTCTGAACCCGTCCTTCCATCCCTCTATTAGTTTTCTTTCCCTTTTTGGATTTCTGTGTTATTTTCTCTGACTACCCTAACTAGATCCCCCGAGTCAGAATGCCCAGGGGGATTCTGGGAGTTGTCCAAAACCCCCCTGACATTTCTAAGGCCTTTTCTGCACTACAGTGTTATAGTGCTATTATTCCACTTTAACGGCTATGGTCCTGTTCTGTGGAATCATGGGATTTGCAGTTTAGGGAGGGATTGGCAGCAGAGAGCTCCAGTACCTCGCAAGACTGCAAAGCCCAAGATTCCATGGGAGGCAGCCATGGCAGTTAAAGTGGAATCATAGTGCAATAATTGTGTAGTGCGGAAAGGGCCCTGGGGTTTGTAGTTTCCTGAGATGAAAGAGCCCTCAGGCTGAGAATCCTAACTATCCCTCCCTAAACTTCAGATCCCAGGATTGCACAGGAGGCTGAAAGTGGAATAATAGCGCTATAACAGTCTAGTGCGGAAATGGCCTAAGTATCACCAGCCCTTTGTTGTGCCGCTCTATCCTTCCCCACTAGCCATCTCTTTGATCCCCCTTCGCTCCCTGTCCTTTGATGCCCGCTCTAGCTCCCCACTGCCGCCTTCTCTGTGGTTCTTCCCACCCATTTCCGGTCCTTCCGCCTATACCTTTCCGGGCGCCCCCCTCCTCCCGCGACGTGAAGGTTCCGCCTCGCCCCTCCTTCCGTGCGACCTGCGCGGTGACGCAAGGCCGGCGGGAGGGGAGGCGGAGGAGGAGTCGGCGGCGGCGGCGGCGGCGGAGCCCCAACATGGCGGCGGGGGGCGGCGGCGGCGGCGGCGGCCGAGGGGGCGGCGGCGGCGGGGGTCCCAGGCTGGGGAGCCGGGCGGGGGGCGCAGCGGCAGCGGCAGCAACGGGGGTCCCCACCGCGGAGAAGCTCCCCGTCCACGTAAGTCGGGGGGGAGAGGGGAGACCCTCCCCCAGAGTGACTGTTGCCCCGCCACCCACACCCCCCGCCTGCCTCGCCCACAAATTCTTCATCCCACCTCCCCAAATTCCTTTGCATGGCAGAGAATGAAGCCCCCCCACTGAAGGGCCCCCAAACCCGCTCCCCCACCCCAGAAATCGGTTTAAGCTGCCTGCCTGCCCCTCAGATTCCTCGCACCCCCTCCCCAAATTCCTTTGCAGGGCAGAAGGCCCCCCAAAATGGCCCCCTATTCCAGAAGTCGTTATAGGCTGCCTGCCTGACCCCCAGATTCCTCGCACCCCCTCCCCAAATTCCCTTGCAGGCCGGAAGGCCCCCCAAAATGGCCCCCTATTCCAGAAGTCGTTTTAGGCTGCCTGCCCGCCCCCCAGATTCTTCGCACCCCCTCCCCAAATTCCTTTGCAGGGCAGAAGGCCCCCCAAAATTGCCCCCATTCCAGAAGTCATTATAGGCTGCCTGCCTGACCCCCAGATTCTTCGCACCCCCTCCCCAAATTCCTTTGCAGGGCAGAAGGGCCCCCAAAATGGCCCCCCTATTCCAGAAGTCGTTTTAGGCTGCCTGCCTGACCCCCAGATTCCTCACACCCCCTCCCCAAATTCCCTTGCAGGGCAGAAGGCCCCCCAAAATTGCCCCCTATTCTAGAAGTCGTTATAGGCTGCCTGCCTGACCCCCAGATTCTTCGCACCCCCTCCCCAAATTCCTTTGCAGGGCAGAAGGCCCCCCAAAATTGCCCCCCTATTCCAGAAGTCGTTTTAGGCTGCCTGCATGACCCCCAGATTCTTCGCACCCCCTCCCCAAATTCCTTTGCAGGGCAGAAGGCCCCCCAAAATTGCCCTCCTCTCCCAGAAGTCGTTTTAGGCTACCTGCCTGACCCTCAAATTCTTCGCACCCCCTCCCCAAATTCCTTTGCAGGGCAGAAGGCCCCCCAAAATTGCCCCCTATTCCAGAAGTCGTTATAGGCTGCCTGCCTGACCCCCAGATTCTTTGCACCCCCTCCCCAAATTCCTTTGCATGGCAGAGAATGAAGCTCCCCGATCCTGAAGGTCCCCCAAATTCCCCCCCACCATCCAGCTCTTGCGGGGGGAGCAAACCCCTGAAAATTATGAAAAGCAAGTATTAACATGGGAAGGTGGTGGTGGTGGGTAATATTTCCTTGGATGGGGATAAGGACCCCCCCAGTAGGTGTGGTTGGGGGGAGGTTGGGTTGTTTTGTGGCTTCTTGAGTGAAATGACAGGAGCGTGGCACAGCTTCAGGCCTTTTTATGATGGATTTTGGGATTATACAGAAGGCTTGTTTCCAATTGTGTGTCTGGAAGGCCTGCTTTAAGGGCCTTATGGTGGAAAAAAAAGACTGCAGAGTTTAAGGAGAAGTCTGTGATCATTCCCAGGGTTCAGAGCGAAGCCCTCTCAGGTTGCAGAAAAGTCGATGAAGCCGCCCAAAGCAAACCCATTAAGTGTTGTTGTTGCTGTGATATACTTCTGACTTATGGCACCCCTATCATGGTTTTTTGGGGGGCTGAGAGTATGTGACCAGCCCAGCATCACCCAGTGGTGACTGAGCAAAGAGGAAGTCCAACCAACCCTGCTCTCCGTGCGATCAAAGCACCCTGGCTCTCAAGGAGGTGTTGCAGCCCATCAAATATTCTGGATTAGCTTCAGTGCAGCATCCCTGGAGCGCTCTTCTGGGGCAATAAATCTCTCTGCACTGGATGCGGAAGAGGCTTTGTTCTTGGAAATGCGTTGTGTGATTAGACCTGCAGTCTGTAGTTAAAAGGAGGAGCCCCGGAAAAGAAGAGGGGAGAAGCAAAGTGGGGTGTGGGGATGACCTGCCTTCTCTCTGCCCCCAAAAGGTTGTGGGTTCCTGCATGGCTGAAGGGGGCTGGACTGGATGGCCCCTGTGGTCTCCTCCAACTCTATTACAGTCGGCCTCCCACATATGTGGGTTTCACTTTGGTGGATTTGATTGCTCACGGATTATTTGCTGTCACCTCTGCTGCCTCCCTTTGCCATTTTTAATAGGGACTGCAAGCTTCATGGGGCTGAGAAACTGTAAGCGAGACTTGTAGGTCGCTCTTAAAAATGGTGTGGGGCAGCGGTGGAGGTGGCTGTAAGCCCCACCAGCCACCGACTTCTGCCCCTGATGCCTCAAAAGAATCCACAGTGGGTTGAATATGGTGATTATACTTTTTTTGTGTATTAAATATGGTTTGGGAGGGCCTAACGTTATTCACAGCTTTTCCACTTTCTCGGGGCTCCTGTGCCCCTAGCCCTCGTGAACATGGAGGGATGACCGTATATTCTATGATTCTGTGAAAAAAGGCCTCAGAACAGCACCTGGGGAGGGCTTGTGGGGTCCTTGCTGCTTTTTGCCTTCCTCCCTGACCTCCCTCTTTTGTTTCCCTAAATAGGCCCCGCAGTTGTGGGTGCCTCTCATTTTCCAGCCGATACTTCCAAGCGCCTCACCCATGTGCCATTCTGCCTGTCACAGGTGGAAGGAAGGGTCTCTCTGGCCTCTTCTTCTCCTTTTTTAATTTTTTTTGGAAGGGATGGGGATGGAGGAGCCTTTCTGGTGTTGCTGGACGAACCCTCCACAGTGTCTCTCTCCTTTAGTTATGGGGTGGGCTGACTATGGCAGTCGCAGTCCGGCCACCTCTGGAGGGCCACATGATTCCCACCCTGAGTTAAAGTGAGGTGGTGGCCTATGGCAGGCCCAAAGCCTAGAAAAGTTCCTTTTGGGAGATTTTGGGGCTCCTGAAGGCTTTACTTACCCAAGAGATGCAGTCTAACCACACATACACACACCCTGGCTGGCGCCAGTCTCTCCTGGGAGATTGATGCTCTCCCCACATTGTCTGCTATACTGTGTTCCTGGGTGGACAGTGACTGGGCTGGGCTTTTCTCAGGGGGGTGTTTGATGCAAGGAGCCTTCTCTTTGTCCCAGCCTTTGTGTTTCATTTGCCCCATACAGTGGTTGGAAGTGGGGTAGAAAAAGGCTGGGGGAGTGGGGTTGGTGTGAGGCCTTGGAGGTCCTGTCCGACACAAAATGGGTTGGCTTTTCTGGTGCCGATGTCCCCCTCTACCAGGTGTTAGAGTAGAAAGGGGAGCCTCCTGCACCCTCTCATTCTCCTGCCCCCCCAATTGACCTGATGGAAGATGTGACTGCTTCTGAGACTGTTGTTCCTCTCTTGCTGCCTTTGGGGCAGATCTGTTGCATCACAGGCTGAGCCAAAGAGAATGGGCTCTTTTTATCATAGAGCAGTCCTCAATGTGAAGGCGAAACTGGGGATTCCATGACACCTTTTCCAATTTTGTGCAGGTAGAAGATGCTCTCTCCTACCTGGACCAGGTGAAAATCCGTTTTGGAAGCGACCCTGCCACGTACAACGGCTTCTTGGAAATCATGAAGGAGTTCAAGAGTCAGAGGTAACATGAAGCAAGGGCTTGTGCTCCCTCTTCCTTCACTCCTTGGCTGCCAAGTGTGAGCCTGGGAAGTGGGACCACCGGGGAGCCTCTGCCCTGGGGCTGCAACATACTCTCAGCCCTGAGAGTTGGCTCCCCTGTTCCTCCTGATGGTCCTGTCTTGGTTCTAGCATTGACACTCCAGGCGTCATCCGCCGTGTCTCTCAGCTGTTCCACGAACACCCCGACCTCATCATCGGCTTCAACGCTTTCTTGCCGCTTGGTTACCGCATCGAGATTCCAAAGAACGGGAGGCTGAGCATTCAGTCACCTTTGACTGCCCAGGTAGGTGAAGGTGGACTTGTCAAAGGTTATCCAAAATTCTTACCTTTGGTTTTGGCATATCTGCCGACCAAATATAAAATGTTTACCTTTTTGGGTAATGACAGCAAGATTCTCCCAGCTGGTGTGGACAGTGGTTGTTCTGACTGGGAGATAGTGGGACTTGTTGCAAAAAAAGGAAGAAGGATGCTTACAAGTTGTGAGGGAGACCAGCAGCATCTGTGGGGAATTTGTAGGAATGGGGGGCAAGAGGAACTGGCTCCCCCGTCATGGGCTCCCAACCAGCTCTCTTGGTCTCTGCCAGGTGTCCCTGGATCCGGTTCACAGCCCCCTCTCCAGCAGCAGCCTGATGCTCCATTACTGCCAGGAGAATGCGCACAACCACGGGGATGGCCCGGAGGACTTTCGCCACCAGCAGCCCCAGCCCCACTGCAAGGACGACCGGCTGCAGGTCCCGCTGGAGTCGGACTCCGTGGAGTTCAACAACGCCATCAGCTATGTGAACAAGATCAAGACGCGCTTCTTGGACCATCCTGAAATCTACCGATCCTTCTTGGAGATACTCCACACCTATCAGGTAAATTGGGGACTCAACCGTTGTGCCTGTGGGAAGAGGCACATGGGTGGTGGGCTCTGAGTGCTGAGCCCCCCTTCAATTGCATGCAGAGGCCACCTCTCCTCCAACTTGTTGTGGCAGGGAGATTTCCCCCCATGCCCCCTGTGCTGAGACCCCTTAGAAAGACAATGCGAGCCTTGGGATGGGTGGGCAGCCTGCTGCTTGCTGAGGAGACTCAAGACCAGGCGTCCTTGGACTGTGCCCACACTGCCTGGGATTTTGACTCCCAGAATCCCCCGGCTGGCCTGGCTAGTTGTCACAAGCGCTGAAGTCCAAAAGGTCTGGAGGGCCAGAAAGTGAGAAGGACTCACCTGCCAAGTTGGCTGTTGTACAAGGTGTACGTGTGGGGGGTACGTTCCTTTTCTTGCAGACATTAGCAGCCAACATCTTCAAAGCATGTCCTCTCGGTCTTGCTTCACCTGCCCAACGTTCCCCACACTGACTCTGTAGGTTTTCAGGCTGAGCAGGGTCTTTTCCTGGAGCTCCCCCACCACAGATGTTGACTCTGAGGGAGTGGGCATGTGGGCATGAGTGCCTGTGGAGGATGTCCTCCCCCTCTGAGCCACTCCTCACCACTTCCCCTTTCTTTGCAGAAGGAGCAGCTGAGCACCAAGGGGCGCCCGTGCCGGGGGATGTCAGAGGAGGAGGTCTTCACGGAAGTGGCCAGCCTCTTCCAGGGCCAGGAGGACCTGCTTTCAGAGTTTGGGCAGTTCCTTCCGGAGGCTAAAAGGTCCTTGGTAGGTCTTTGGGCTGAAGCTTTGACATAACAAAGGTTTGGGATGGGATTTGGGGCACTATGTACAGAGGATGGGCAGGGAGAGGAAGAGATGGGCCCCAGGGGGAGCAGGGAACATTGCTTGTATTTCTGGACTCCAGCTGAAGGATTCCACATACGCTTCGGTCTCTTGTACAGCCCAAACCTCTTGTTGTCCACTTCTGGCCATTGCAGAATCCTGGACGAGTGCTTTTGAGACAAGCCCCTCGAGCAAGAATGGGGCTGTCCCTTCTGGCATGCAGGTTGGTGAGCCAGATGGCAGCAGGAGGTTCCCCGTTTTGGGCTGAGCTCTCCCCACCTCCATCCTCCATCACTCCTGCCACTGTCCTTCATCTTGCTGGTGTGGAATAGCCCTTTGTCTCTGAAGGCTTCTGTCCTTTGCTGTAGTTCACAGGAAATGGACCGTGCGACACAAGCAGCGCCCCCCGGTTGGAACATGAGAAGCACCTGGAACACAGCAAGAAGCGTTCCCGCCCTCTGTTGCTGCGCCCGGGGCCTGGTCCCTCCAAGGTGCCCAGAGGAGAGGGGAGGAGAGGAGGGGGAAGGGTTGGGAGGCCAGCCTGCCTGCTTCTGGCTGCTGAGAAAGAGGGTGTCAGCATCCTAGTGCGGGGATGGTTAAGTAAACGGCACATTCCACAGCCTGGCACCACTGCAGAGGGCTGTAGCACCTCTGAAGGATGAGGAGAAGTTGTGGAATACAAGATCACTTCAATGTGGAGGTGCTCCACTCTTCAGAGAACCTCCATGTTGGTCTTGCTTGGATGGCTGGAGGGCCGTTAGGAGGTGGCTCTGCCTCCTCTGGTGTAGCTCTGGGTTCTCTTCATCAGCTCTGTGTTGCGGGGAGGTGAGAATAGACAGTTCTTGAGAAAGCCAAGGCATCTGATCTGCTCAAGTGTGTAAATCAGGGGCCAATAAACAACCACGTTTCCCTTCTGACAGAAGAAGATGAAACTGCGTGGAACTAAGGACCCTTCGGTGGCCTCCGTGGGGAAATACGGCACCCTGCAGGAGTTCTCCTTCTTTGACAAGGTGGGCCATGCGGAGCAGGGGGGGGAGAAGAAGCGTGTGGTTTCAGCAGAAGAGCAGCCAGCCCCTGATGGGCCCCACAGTGCCTGAGACATGGAGCATCCCTACCAGGCAGACGGGGCATGGCTGGGCACAGGGGAGTAAAGGCAGCTTCCCCTGTTTCATCACTTGTTGCCCTCTCTGGGCCCAGCTCAGTTGTAGGGTTCAGCCCTGCCTGGGGACCAGGCCTTAGGCCTTTAGGCATGACCCCGCCCCTCAGCCTCTGCCTTGGTGAAGTCACAGTGCTGCTTCTCTCTCCCTGCCTGCTCTGCAGGTGCGCCGTGTCCTGAAAAGCCAGGAGGTGTATGAGAACTTTCTCCGCTGCATTGCCCTCTTCAACCAAGAGCTGGTTTCAGGTTCTGAGCTTCTGCAGTTGGTCACCCCGTTTTTGGGGTAAGAGACTTCGTGCTTGGCCCTCCCACCCCGTGTTCAGGAGTGCAAATGTGGTGGAAATCTTCTTGGAGGTTGGAGCTAGGGGCTGAGCGGGATTCCTGCCCCCTCCAGGGTGTGGAAGCCTTCCACCTTTGATGTTCCTGGATGGAAGCCTTGCTTCTGACATCAGGCTTTTGTTGTTCTCTTCAGACCTGTTGTGAGTAGGAAATCTAGGCATGAGCAGTTCAGTTTCAGGACCAAATGCAGCCAAGAAAGCTACCTGTGGGACATCAGTTGAATTTTAAAATATTATACAATTATTTGGAATATTTACTTATACAGTAAAATACTGTCACCAAAAAAAATCGTTCTATTTATATATTTTCTCCAGAACTGGAGCTTTTGGTTGCTCTTCACTAACTGACCTCACTGTCTCAAATATTATTAAAATGATTTCGGTGTGCTCTGTATCAGCTAACAGCAAGGTTTGGGAGGCAGCGAAATAACTAGAACTGCTCGAACTAGGTCAGATTTGTGGCTGTGTGTCGTCCAAGTCTTTTCTGACTTATGGTGACCCTGAGCTGAATCTGTCATGGCATTTTCTTGGCAAGAGTTGTTTGCCTTCATCTGAGGCTGAGAGAGCGTTGATGTGCCCAAGGTCCACCCCGGGGGGAGGTTTCCATCACCAAACCCTGGTCTCTAAAGTTGAGGTCCATGCTGGCTCTCTAGATAAGATTTACATTCCAGTTTATCAGATCATAAAGCAAAAACACTGTGCAGTTGATCTACCCGTAACAGCTGCAGGAATATTCAAGAATAAGGAAATGGGAGCTTTGCCCAAACAATAACAGCAGCAAATTCCACAGAATGTGTCACCAGAGGCAAAAGGCTGTTGTACCTGCAGGTCCCTTGTGTTGTCGTTGTTGCAGTTGTTGTTTGTTGTCATCATCATCATCAACATCTTTTTTCTTTCCAAAGGAAATTCCCGGAACTCTTTGCCCAGTTCAAGTCTTTTCTGGGGGTGAAGGAGCTCTCCTTTGTCTCGCCTACCAGCGACCGCTCGGGGGACGGGATGTGCCGGGAGATCGACTACGCCTCGTGCAAGCGGATCGGGTCCAGCTACCGGGCCCTCCCCAAGACCTACCAGCAGCCCAAGTGCAGCGGCAGGACTGCCATCTGCAAGGAGGTGGGCAGGAGGGCCTCTGGCTGACTTGGTGCTGGAGGGCCCCCAGGAGAAAAGGGGAAGGTGCCACAGCTCGAAAGGCCCCGCTGGCCGAATCTTTTTCAATTTAAATGCAGTTTGGCTGTTTACCAAACCCCTGCAGGTCTTGAACGACACCTGGGTCTCCTTTCCTTCATGGTCGGAAGATTCAACCTTTGTCAGCTCCAAGAAGACCCCCTATGAGGAGCAGCTCCACCGGTGTGAAGATGAACGCTTCGAGGTGCATCACCTTCCCTTCATAGTGGCCTCTGGATGGGGGCAGGGGGTGGAAAAGACTTGGGGGCTTTGCCTACAGAGGACCCCCTGGTGATGCATCCACATTGTGCCGCTGCCTCTCATCAGAACTGAGAGTATTTGGCCAAGGGAGCCAAGAGTCTGGAATGGGGATGCCTCCTTGAGCATTCTTATTTATTGTGTTTTTACTCCCCATTTCCACTTAAATAAAACCACTTGGGTAGGTTAGCAGGGGATCACCAAAACCAAACCAGACAGTAAAATAATACAGTTGAGAAGGTCAGCAAGACGTGAGCACTGTGTCTTTTGTATCCTACCTAAAAGCAATTGGGAAGGGGGCAGAGGAAGGTCCCATGGCCTGGCAGGGGCAGCCTGATAGAAATAAGGGTTCTGCCCCCCACCCTCCCTTTGGCCTCCTTCACCAGCCAGGGGATTCAAGACCCACAACCCCGGGCATGGACCTCAGGGCAGCAGGCCTTGCTCCTGGCTTGAGGGGGAGAAGAGCAAAGCAGGTCTCCCCCCTGGGGTGACCTGCAGCCCTCTTTCTTCCCCTGGGCTTTTCCTCTGGCACAGAGACATGGTGATTGGCAGGCAGCCTCTCTTGAGCAATCAGAACTCTGGTTTTTCCCCTCAGTTGGGACAAGAATGCTGAGAGGAGGAAAAGAAAAACAAGTAAATCTCTCTGTTGCTAAAATAAGAACAAAAAAATGAAAATTGAAATAGTATTAGGCTGTCTGCAGAAGAGCATTTATTGGAAAGCAGCAGAGGAGAGTAGCATTTTCTTGGCACTTGGCCTTCACGTCCCCTGAGGCTCTGGCGAGACTGCTTGGACGTCCGTCCCTGGGGCCATCCATGATGTTTGCCGCTCACAGAAACCGAGAAGAGCTCCAAGGGCCCGGGCCAGTGATTGCCTCTCCTGTGCCTCTCTCCCCACAGCTGGACGTGGTCCTGGAGACCAACCTGGCCACCATTCGGGTGCTGGAGAGTGTCCAGAAGAAGCTGAGCCGCATGTCGCAGGAAGACCAGGAGAAGTTCCGGCTGGACGACTGCCTGGGTGGAACCTCTGAGGTGATCCAGCGCCGGGCCATCTACCGCATCTATGGTGACAAGGCCCCTGAAATCATCGAGAGCCTCAAGAAGAACCCCCTCACGGCTCTTCCCGTTGTCCTGAAAAGGTGAGGCTGAGCAACCCAAGCCAGGGTCTCCCAGTTTGGAAGCCATGGGGGACTGGTGTGGGGCCGGCTCTCCTATTGGTCCAGGGCTGACAGTTGCCCTCTTGCTTCGAGACCAGATGTTGTGGGACTGCACCTCTCATCAGCCATAGGCCAGTGCAGTTTTCCCATCTGTGGCCTTTGAATGACTCCTCCCTTCCGTCTTCCACCAGCTAGCTAGCCAGCCAAGACCTTTTCCTTTCTTGGCCACAGACCAAGCTGACAGCTGATGAAGGGGCTGTGGGTGGGAGCGAGTTGAGGAGCCGATACTCTTTGAAAAATCTGGTTTGCTCTTTGAACTGTTGGAAAGTAAGGATCAGTCCTGTCACCTTTCAAGATTGCGCATAATTACCTGCATTTTTAAAATTTTTATTTTTTATAAAACACAAAGTTACAATATTCATAAAACAAACAGAAAAGAAATCATCATGAGATCACTTATAGTAATATTTTGTCTTCTTCCCTTCCTGCCTACCGTAACTTGGAATATTTCTTAACTTCCATTGATCAAAGAAACTGTTATTTGATGTAAATTTTGTATAATAGCAGTTTCTTGCATTAATTAAGTGATAGTCAAGGGAGAAAAAACAAAAAAGAACGTAGTGATATCGTAATAATATCGATAATATTCATGTGCAAATAATATAGAGGCTGGAGTCGGTCAGTGTTAAATTGCAGCATCTATGTCTAAGAAGAGGCAATGGTTACAGTTAGAGGAAAAAGCACATGGAAATATGATATCGATAATGTTAATATTCATGTAGTGGTAGTAATACATGGATTAATATTAAACAATATGATTGCACCATTTTTGTCTGAGGAAAGTGATAACTGGATCTCATTCCTCTTGTCTGATCTCTCCCTGACAAGACAGGGAGTCAGTTTCTTTCATTTCTAGCATTTTATACGTCCATTTGTCGATTTCTGATATCTCAGAATAATTATCTGTATGCATATTAATATTTTCTCCTGCCCTTGAGTCCCTTTTGGGGTTGGATTGGGTTGGAGGTGAGCAGTGTCAGTACACTAAATGAAGGGCAATGGGGGGATGTCTCCCCGTATTCCCCTGCAGGCTGAAGGCCAAGGAGGAGGAGTGGCGGGACGCCCAGCAGGGCTTCAACAAGATCTGGCGGGAGCAGTACGAGAAGGCTTACCTCAAGTCCCTGGACCACCAGGCTGTCAGCTTCAAGCAGAACGACACCAAGGCCCTGCGATCCAAGAGCCTTCTCAATGAGATCGAGAGCGTTTACGATGAGGTGGGTGTGTAGGGGGGCGAGGAGCTGGTTGGCCCCTCTGGGGCCACCCTGTTTGGGCACCTGGTTGTTGGGTTTGCTGGTCCTTTTTCTCTCCAAGGGCCGTCCTCTTAATTTGACCTCCTTCCTAACTTCAAGACTCACAAATGGAAGTTAAAAAGGGGGGATTTTTCCTTTGGCAAATTGGTTGGCAAACAAAATCTTTCTCTTTCTCTTTCCTTCCTTCCTGCCTTCTTTTTCTTTGCCCTACAAAGAGCAGCTTAGGGAGCTGGGGGTGTTTAGTCTGCAGAAGAGAAGGTTACGAGGGGATGTGATAGCCAAGTTTAAAGTTAAGGATGTCATATCAAAGAGGGAACAGGCTTGTTTTCTGCTGCGTCAGAGGTGAGGACAAGGAGCAATGGATTCAAGCTGCAGGAAAGGAGATTCCACCTGAACCTCAGGAAGAACTTCCTGACAGTCAGAGCTGTCCAGCAGTGGAATATGCAGCTGCCTCAAAGGAGTGTGGTGGAGTCTCCTCCTTCTTTGGAGGTTTTTAAAGAGAGGGTAGATGGCCACCTGTCCAAGGGAGGGCTTTGATTTGTGTTCCTGTGTGGCAAAAGGGGGCTGGACTGGATGGTCACTGGGGTCCCTTCCCACTCTATGATTCTACGATTCTCTGATTCTCTGTTCCAGCATCAGGAGCAGCATTCGGAGGGCCGGGGGTCTACCAATGAGCCGCACCTGATCTTTGTCTACGAGGACAAGCAGATCCTGGACGATGCGGCTGCCCTGATCAGCTACTATGTGAAGCGTCAGCCTACCATCCAGAAGGAGGACCAGGCCACCATACGTCACATTGTCCAGCACTTTGTGCCCGATCTCTTCTTCTCCCAGCCGCCCGAACAGCCAGCGGCCGAGGAGGCACCCCTGAGTGAGGAGAAGGGGGGCCCTGGGCCCCGTGCATCGGACACACGTGACCTGCGGAGGAGGAGTGTGGCCGGCCCGCAGCCAGGGCCCCCCGAGGAGAAAGGCCCTCCCGCCCTGGTGGAGGCGCACGAGTTGCGGAAAAGGCAGCCACCCGCCCCTCCCGCCAGCAGCTCCCCTAAGGACAAGGGTGGCCTGGAGAGTGTGGCAGTACCTTCTGCCAGGTCCCACCGCTCGCTGGACAACGTGTACACCCTCTTCTTCGCCAACAACAACTGGTATTTCTTCCTCCGCCTCCACCAGACGCTCTGCGCTCGGCTCCTCAAGATCTATCGCCAGGCCCAGAAGCAGCTGCTGGAGCACCGGGCGGAGAAGGAGCGCGAAAAGCTGCTGTACGAGGGGCGGAAGGAGCGGGCCAATGACCCCGCCCGAGAGCTCCGCCTGAAGCAGCCCAGTGAGTGAGAGATTGGGACACTGGGGGGGCCTGGGAGGGAGGGAGGACGGTGGTTGCCCACGGATGTAGGGTGGTGGCCTTGCAGCACGGTCTCCATTCCCTGCTAGTCACTGGGGACGAATTCAACTTCAGAGAAGATCTTAGAATCATAGAGTTAGAAGAGACCAAGGGGGCCATTGAGTCCAATTCCATTCTGCCATACAGGAAGACACCATCAAAGCCCTCCCTTTGACAGATGGCCTCTGCTTAAAAACCTCCAGAGAAGGAGACTCCACCACACTCCCTGGAGGCAGCAGCAGATTCCACTGCTGGACAGCTCCGACCGTCAGGAAGTTCTTCCTGAGGCTCAGGTGGAATCTCCTTTCCTGCAGCTTGAATCCGTTGCTCCATTTCCTAGTCTCTGGAGCAGCGGAAGACAACCCTGCTCCCTACTGGTCACGCCATCCCTTCAAATGTTTAAACATGGCTATCATGTCCCCTCTTAACCTTCTCTTCTGCAGACTAAACATCCCCAGCTCCCTAAGATGCTCCTCACAGGGTGTCATGGCTTCCAGACCCTCCACCATTTTGGGCGCCCTCCTCTGGACAAGTTCCAGCTTGTCCATATCCTTCTTGAAATGAGGTGCCCAGAACTGGACACAGGATTATTCCAGATGAGGTCTGACCAAAGCAGAATAGAGTGGTACCATCACTCCCTCGATCTGGACACCATACTCCTATGCATTCTTGGGGAGGGGGCTGCATTCTCTCAGAGGAAGCAAAGACAGAGGTCAGAGGTGGGTGGGGGGAAGCAAAAAGTCTCTTAACTGACAGGCACAGAAAACATTGGGGGAGTGAGGAGGAGAGCCATTGGCAAAGCTCAGAGACCACGGGGGGTGAAGTGGTCACAGGGAGCCAGACGGGAAGGCCTAGCAGGGTTGGATCCCATCCCAAGGCCTGAGATTCCCCACCCCTTTTGTAAGGACGGGAGGGTTTGTGCCTGTGCCCTTCTTGAGACAGTGTACCAAAGTCTTCTGGGGTGATAAGGGATTTTTCTTCTGTTTAGGAGATATACTCTGGGTGGCAGCCATCTTTGGCAAGTGCCCTGCTTCCCCCTGGATGCTGTCTCTCTGTGGAGGGGGCACATGCAGGGAGGGAAAAGAGCCCTGCAAATTCACCAGAGCTGCCTCAGTGTCCCTTCTGGTGGGAGGAGCTGCCCCATTCCCCTTTCAAGTTCCCTCTCCTCTCCTTGGGTTTCACCTGAGATTCTGTTTTGTTTGGCTGCTAGTTCAGCAGTTTGGTTCAGGCATTGTCACTGCCTTGGAGTCAGTGGCATATTAAGCAGGCAGTCTACTGAGCCTCAAACTGTTTTCCAGACGCTGCCCAGGAAGTGGAGAGAAGGCAGGACTTGTGCCTGGGAGTGGTCACACTCTCCCCCACCCCCTGAGCTTGCTTTTGCTTTGAGAGTTCTCAGCTTTTGGCTCTCCTGATGACTTCAACTCCCAGAACCTTCCCCTGACCCCGGCTAGCCTGGACTGTGTTCAGGGGCGTTGGGAGTTGAAGTCCCACGAGTACATGAACTCCTGGTACATGAACTCCAGTGAAGAGGCTGGGGGCGAGCTGCAAAGAATGGGCAAGAATTTGGCTCTGTTGAAGGAAATCCAAGCCCACTATTTCAGCTCTTTTTGCTTTTGGCGTGTCCTGGATGTTTCAGTCCCAGTTTTTGTTAAAGGAAAATGTTCCTCAGTGCCCTGAAGGCCCAACACAGGCAGAAAAGGGACCTATGGGTGATTAAAAGGTATCAGGTAATTGAGTCTAGTTTATAAGAGGAAGTGATGGCAGCCAAGAGCGGCCCCCAAAGTGGAAGGCTTTGACTCTGCATGCCACCATGGGGCCGTAAGACTGACTGGTCCAGGGGCCTGTGCTTAACAGTGGAGCAATCAGCCCTTGGGTCTTTCCCAGGTTGGGGAAGAGACTTATGTGGAGCTACAGCTCTCAGGCAGGTTCTGTTTGTAGGGGGGAGTCTGGAGTCCTCAGTCCAAAACAACCGCTTTCTTAAGCCCAGGTCATTCCTCTTTAGGGTGTTCAGATTGACCTACAGCCCCTCACGGGACACAAAGAGGCCCACAGGGAAAGAGAGATGTGCTAGTTTAGCACCGTGGGTTGTTGGTTGTCCCAGCTGGAGGGGACCCATGGAAGGAATCGCTGCAGGGGAAGGCCGTGAGTTACTTATGCAGATGGCCAGCAGGACTGGCACAGGCCTCTCTTGCGTGCCTTCCCACCCCCTCCGAGGATTCCCAGAGCAGCTCCAAGGACAGGAACCTGCTGGTGATGCCAAGGGTGGGCAGGGGTTCCATGCGTCTCCTATTTTGGTCCCTTTTTTGGTATTCTTGTGCGGTGGTCTCGGGTGTTTCTTCCCACAGCATGGGAACTCATGTTACAAGCAAAGTATCAGTTGCTCTTCCACCCTTTTCTGTAACGGGGCAGAGCAAAGTCATCCCCAAAGGTTGGTCACATTTCAAAAGTCCCACAGCAAGTGAGACCAAAGTCACTTCTATCAATGAGCAGGGGGGCATCCTCCATTTAGGTTCTGAAGCAACCTTCTAGAGGAATATTTCAAAGCGTTTGGAGAAGACTTCTCTAGATTTTAGGTTGTTCTCTCAGCCAGTGGTGGGAAGTGGCAAAGAAGTCATGGGTCAGATATGTACAGCGTAGGAGCCGACTCTGTCCACCTTGCAATGAGCAGCAGCCATGATCTGCTGTTTGAGTGCTGAAGGAAGTGTCTCTTTTTAACAAAATTACTTTTTCTGCACCAGGTGAAGTGGAGCTGGAGGAGTACTACCCAGCCTTCCTGGACTTGGTGAGGAATCTTCTGGACGGCAACATCGATCCCACCCAGTACGAGGATACCCTGCGGGAGATGTTCACTATCCACGCCTACATTGGCTTCACCATGGACAAGCTGGTGCAGAACATTGTCCGGCAGGTGAGGATGGTGGCGGCTGTGTCACCCCTCCAGCCCCAGGCCATGAAGTGGACTTCTGAGGCGAGGTGCCCACTGGGTTCTGGTGGGCTCTGCAGAAGTGGGGTGGGAGCTCAGGCTCTGGGCAGAACCTGGTCTTCCTGGGGTTCCCCAAGTGGGCATCCCTCTCCTCCCAGTGCAGTCTCATTGGGGCCTTTCCTCTTCTTCCGTAGTTTCACAGGATCTCCTCCATGTCTGTGTGGGTGGCCAGTTGGAGCCTTGAGCGAAGGGAGGGTGTGCCCCCCATTTAACCCCTGGCAGAGGGGCACTGTATCTGGCATTTGACTTGTGTGTTTGTGTGCATGTGGTTGCCCAGGAGATTTCACACCATAGCGGAGGCTTCTGTTCAGGCGGGGTCAGAGGTACCCTTCCAGACCCTCCACAAGAAGGGCAGGGGTTGCCCTGTCTGTCCCGTGCCCACTGCTGGCACCAGTGGGGCTGACCCCTCTCTCCCTCTCTGTGCCCAGCTGCACCACTTGGTGAGCGACGAGGTCTGCCTGAAGGTGGTGGAGCTGCACCTGGGCGAGCGGAAGGCGGGCGCGGCTGGGGGGAACCTCTCCTCCCAGAGTGTGCGGGCGGCCAAGGAGACCAGCTACCAGTGGAAGGCTGAGCGCTGCATGGCGGATGAGAACTGCTTCAAGGTGCAGAGATACACTCCCTTCCCACATACCCTGATGCCCCCCTCTGCCCACAGGCCACAGTTTGCATCTGGGTCCAATCCAATCCGGCTCGAGTAGCCCCCTTGAATCACTGGATATCTGGCAAGTCAGTACATGTGGTGCTTGCTCACTGCCATGGCTCTGCCCTGGTTGGGGCCAGAAGGTGTCCTCTTTTGAGCTCCCATCGAGGGTTTCACAGGAAGGGAGTCAACTGGCCAGCCAACTAGCCAGCCTGCCTTCCCTGGGCAGGGAGGCTCCCGTGCATGAATGACTGGCACTGCTCTTTCGGCAGGTGATGTTCCTCCAGAGGAAGGACCAGGTGATCATGACCATTGAGCTGTTGGACACGGAAGAGACACAGACCGAAGACCCCATGGAAGTGCAGGTGAGAGGGCTGCGGACTCTCGTACAGTCACATTCGGTTCTTTTAACATGGAACTTTTGTTTTAAAATTTTGCTTATTCCATCGTCTGACTATAGAAAGAGTTCCAACACAAAACCTTTCCCTCGGCATCTATTGTGCAAAGCCACTCCCAGAGTGCCAGTGTCTGATGGACTCTGAAGGATTTGCCCTCATCTGAGTAGATTCAGAGTTACTCCAACGCCACATGGCAGAATTGGTGCCTGCTGCGGGCACTGCATTTGCCATGGGACCTTTTGCGTCCTTTCCCTTTGGATTTCTGGCTGCTGAGGCTTCCCTCTTAAGAGTGGCTCCAAGTGTCATACGGACAACATCCACGCCTACACGTCCAACACCTAAAGCTGTAAAGTGTGTATGTATGTTTGAGGCCCCTCCCCAAACTGCAAACTCCAGGATTCCATAGGGTGTTGAATGTGGAATAATAGCACTATAGCAGTTTAGTGTGGAAACGGCCTGTGTGTGTCTGCTGCAGAGCAGGTCATACAAGACCTAAAATGGATTTTAAATTGGGAGTGTTCTGACCTTGAAGACAAGAAGGAGGGTCTTCTGATGAACTGGAGTTGGGGGGGCTTGGCCTTCGTGCCCCTCCTGTGCTTGATTCCTTGACTTTCCATGCCGTCCAGCCCCATTTCTTAGTGGAAGGGTTGTGGGTGGGGTGGGGTGGGGTGAGATGAGGTGGGCTCCCCAGGCCATGGAAGAAGGGGCTGACGCTCCACCCCTGTCTGTCTGTCTGTCTTCTCCAGCACTTGGCTAATTACGTGGAGCAATACGTGGGTGCGGAAGGAGTGCCGCACAACCAGAGCGAAGGCTTCCTCCTCAAGCCAGTCTTTCTCCAGAGGTAAGGCTTTCTGGGGAAGGAAGGGGGCACAATCTTTTCTTCTCCCACCCTGCCTCGCTCCCTCCCTATTAGTTGTGGCCGCTCACCCTCCCCTCTGACACAGGAAGCTTCTCTCCTGCCTTGGTTCCTGAAGGCGGTCCGGTAACTTGATTCAGGAGAGGAGCGGGCGTTTGCAAACATGGCAACAGTGCCAGGACTGAAGGGCAGTTTCCGTTGCTGTACTTTAGTGCAATATCTGATAAGCTCAGTTTTGCCCACGAAAATGTTCCATTTGCTGCCAGGACCACCACCTCACCGCTCTACCTTCCTTCTTGCTGCCGATCACTATGACAGCCCCCTGGCCTTGATTCCATGCCCAGACATCAACCACCTGTGGGCACATTCCACCACTCTTTCCCAGGCTCCGTAGCTCTACATGTTAAACAGAAGCTGTATTGAAATCACACCTCTTTCCTGCACCCATGCCGTATGAATTTAAACTATAACCCTGGTACCAGTCCCTGTGAAGCAGGCAGAGTTTAATATATTGGGACATGCTGTTACGTAGGATGCACGGCAGTTTGTAGACGGATAGAGCTTAGCACTACCTAGAATCATAGAATCAGAGTTGGAAGAGACCGCAATGGCCATCGAGTCCAACCCCCTGCCATGCAGGAACACCCATCAGAGCATTCCCAACAGACGGCCATCCAGCCTCTGCTTAAAAGCCTCCAAAGAAGGAGGAGATTCCACCACTCTCCGTGGAGGCAGCAGCTGATTCCAGTGTCAAATGGCTCTGTAGTTCTTGCTGATGTTTAGGTGAAATCTCTTTTCCTGTAGTTTGAATCCATTGCTCCATGTCCTAGTTTCCTGAGCAGCAGAAAACAAGCTTGCTCCATCTTCAACATGACATCCCTTCAAATATCTAAACATTTAAACATGTCCCCTCTTAACCTTCTTTTCATCAGGCTAAACATACCCAGCTCATAGGGGATGGCTTCCAGGTGTTTCACCGTTTTGGTCGCCCTCCTCTGGACAAGTTCTAGTTAGTCAATGTCCTTCCTGAATTGGGGTGCTCAGAGTACCTAGCGTGCCCGAGGCTTTGCAGGGCACCCTCTGCCAGCAGCATCATGACAGTGCCCGAGTGGGGCTGTGGGCCCCTGAAAGGAGGGAACGAGAGAGAGGGCTTGTTTTCTGCTGCCCCAGAGACCAGGACAAGGAGCAATGGAGTCAAGCTGCAGGAAAGGAGATTCCACCTGAACCTCAGGAAGAACTTCCTGATGGTCAGGGCTGTCCGGCAGTGGAATCTGCTGCCTCGGAGTGTAGTGGAATCTCCTTCTTCGGAGGTTTTTAAGCAGAGGCTGGATGGCCATCTGGCTTTGAGGGTCTTCCTGCATGGCAGGGGGTTGGACTGGATGGCCCCTGGGGTCTCTTCCAACTCTACATTTCTATGATTCTATAACCAGCAGCTAAGCCTCCTCTTGGTGGAGGCACTTTGCCCTATGCCGCTGTCCTTCACTGCCCGCCACAGGGCATCAGTGCTGAGTCTCACGGCCTCTCTTCTCCTCAGGAACCTGACCCGGTTCCGGCGATGGCAGTGCCAGCAAGTCCAGGTCCTGCGCCACAAGGCCAAGAGCTCCTGGAAGCAGCGGGTCGGGGTGGAGAATGCCTGCAACGTAGACTGCAAGTTCCGCCTCAGCACCCACAAGATGCTCTTCGTCATGAATGCCGAGGACTACATGTACCGCCGTGGGGCCCTGGCACGGGCCAGGCAGGTGGGTCCTGGGGTGCCCACCGCCGCCTCGGGTGGGGTGTGTCCAGCCTTGAGAGCCTTTTTCGCTACTTCTTCCTTCCCCCAAATGCTCCAGGGCCCGCAATTCTGTTTAAATGCTCTGCCCAGCTTAGCTACTGTTATGTTCCATCTTTCTTCCAATAGCTGCAAAGGCAAGAAATGTGATTTTATTGTCCCTATTTTATCCTCACAAGATTTTGGGGCCAGTCAGTCTCTCTCAACCTCACCTATCCTCACAACAGCTATTGGTTCTAATAAATGTTTACTTTTCAAATGAGTAAATGAATGAATGAATGAATGTTCTGCCCTCTCGCAGCCGGGAAATTCCAGAACCAGGCTTCTGGTTTGGAATCAGTTGATTCCCACCTCCTCTTCCTTTTCCTCCTCTGCTGCTGCTTTTTTTGCACGCTCTGGCTTTGCTGCCCGGGGCACACGCTCCACTTGCCCCACCTTAGACATGCCTCTGCTTTCTGGCCTGGAGGGGGCTCCAACTGCTGGCAGGATTTACCAGCAAAAGCGCTCCCAGGCCTCTGGGGCCTTGGGCTGCTTTTGCCACCCGGCTGAGAGGTGGCTGAGGCAGAGGCCCCACTCCGTTTACCTTTTCCCTCCTCTCTTGCAGGCCCAGCCGGTGGTCCTGCTTCGGAACCACCGGCGCTTTGAGGACTGGCACAGCCGCTGGCTGGGGAGGCATGCGACCCGGGAAGCCCCCGAGCTACTCCAGGACTGGCTGATGGGGGACGATGATGAGGACCTTGTACCCTGCAAGACCACCTGCGAGACCCTCAATGTCCACGGCCTCCCCGTTAACCGGTACCGGGTGCAGTACAGCCGCCAGCCCGCCTCACCCTGAGAGGTTGCCTGCTTCGTTCCCGGACTCTGGCATGGCAGCGTAGTGGTGGGGGTCCTCGGGGGCGTTTTTATCCAACCAGCATTTTTCCCTGGGGGTGTCAAGGAGGGTCTCCCCACCCCCGTGTGTGGCATCACTGTGTTTGCCTTGGTACGAAGGGCTTCACAGCTTCTGCCATCTTGACGGGGGGTGGGGGGTGTCTCTCGGTTGGCCTTCAAACTGAAGCTCTTCAGTTTTAGGGATGTGTGGGTGGGTGGGGATGATGAGAGTTGCAGTTGGGGGCTGAGCCCTCTTAGCCGCGTGGAGGAATGACCGGGGGGTGGGCGTAGGGGGTCCCTCAATGAAAGCCAAAGGGAGCCCTTTCTCCTTGCCCTGCGCTGAACGTAGGATGCCAAATTAAGAGATTTTGAGGCAAGCCAGAGACCCTGTTCCCCCACCACCACCTTGCTGCACACATGCCTTTTGGAGGTGGTCCCACAGGTGCGGAAAAGGTGGTGTGGTTTCTCTTTCATGGACAATAGGAGGCCAGCAGGTCTTCAGAGGCTGCTGCAGGAAGGCAGAAGGGTTTGCTTTGCCCCCCAAGTGGCATTTTCTTTGGTTATGGAGTTTCAGCAGACATTGCCTCAAAGTTCAACAGAAGTACCAGGAAGGTTTGGTTGGTTGCTCCCTTGCTTCTAAGTCTGAGTGCCCCCCCATGCATGCATCTGCTGGAGAAGGGACCCCTCTCTGCCTCTGGGGGGGAGCAGTGGCACCTCTGCAGTGAGGATTGTGTCTCCTGGGTGGGGCAGTGGCTGCTTTACCTGGCAGGCTCCCTCATGGGTGGGCATGGGGGCAGCTAGCCCCCTTGTTAGCATTTGTCCCAGGGAGAGAAGCTCCTTGTTGCCCGAGGGTTGCAGCCCCACCTCTGACCCCCAACGGCCAAGGAAGGGGGTGCCAGGGCCACCAGATCTTGATGCCATTAAGCCTTAGGGGGCACACAGCCCTCTTGCCCCCTCCCCACTTCTCCATATCGCAGTTCCATCTTCTCCTGCAGTCCCAAGCTCAGAGAGGAGCCCCCCCACCCCGTGCCAAACTCAGTTGGGAACGCAGTTTCTTGGTGGTAGCTTGTGTCTTCACGTGTGCTTTGAGTTCTGGGATGGGTGAAGTTTTACGACCCTGTTCCTTCCTGCCCAGCAATGTCCCTGTCTTCCCTCAGCCTTTTGAAAATTTTCAGTCTGAGCGGAAATGGCAAAGCCATGGAGCCCCCCTCCTCTCCAAGGTGATTTTGGCCAGGCTAGCTGGGACCCCCCCCCCAAACAACAGGAGGACAAATGAAAGACAGCGGCTGGAGGGGAGCCCAAGCTCTCTTTCTTTCTGCTTTTTTTCCGAAGGCTTTCTTGCTTCTTCTTGTTTCCTTACTGCTTGTATTTGCTTTGCCAACTCTTTGAATGTAGTTTTTTAAAAAATATTTATTTGCACATCAAGTAAAATAAAGTATTAATTTTAAAACGCCAAGGCTCTTCTGTGTCTTTATTCCCCAGTGGCGGCACACAGGGGGGAACCTTCTATTTCTAGGCTTGGCCGAGCGGGGAGGAGGGTTTCCAGGGGAAGGGTAAGAAGGAACCTTGGTCAGCTTGGGGGGGCAGTCCAGGGGATCAGCTATTTTGGGTTTACCCCCCCCCAAGACCACCCCCTTACAGTTCCTGGTATGAGAGAGGAGGGAAAAGAAAACCCTCTCTTGGCTGCTGGCCTTTTGCTCACCTTGGAGGCATTTCTTCTCCTTCTGGCTGCGAACATCACCAGCTCCCCCCTTATTATTTTGTTGTAAATTTTGTTGTCCATTTTAGTTGTAAATTTTGCTTTGTTTTGCTGTTTTCTCAGTCTGATTCTTTCTAGCAATCGTTTTTCATCTTGCTAACAGAAAACCAAAACGCACCCTCTTCTAACTCAATCGATCAGTGGAGACGGCATTGTTTTAGAAATCCATTTTTAATAAAATATTTTATCAGTATCTAAATCAAATTTCTCCCCCTCCTCTCCACCTTTAAACTGCCTGCCCCCCCCAAAATGCTCAAACACACAGCCCCCATCCTTAGGCGCAGAAAGCAGACTTCCCGTGGCTCGGCTACGGAGCTTTCTGGTGAGCCGGCTCGGGAGAAAACGACGGGCTTCCCGGAGGGGCCAAAGCCAACGAGCCCGCGCAAGACACAACGCATGGCTGCCCCCTCAGTCCAGACAGCATGGGGATGCAGGGGTTGTGTGTGCGCTGGCAGGGATGCCTCTGAGAATACACATTGGAATGACTACCAGTAGCCACCAGGCAGGCCCCTGGTTGCCCCAGCGTGGAGAAGGTGAGTGGGGGTCCCAAGAGATGCATCCAGTCCCCCTGAGAGGAATAACAGGGTTGCTTTAAATAAATACAAGCAGATCTCTGCCTTTCCGAGCGTTCTTCATTGAGGCCGGTGCAACTGGTGGGTGGCACGGGGCTCTCGGAAACCATGGATGGGCAGGGGGAGGAGATGAAAGTCCCAAAAGAGCTTCCTTGTCTTTGTGCCCCCTCCCCGCCCCCTGGCATTGCAACGCCCTCTGCAGAAAAGGTAGCTCATTTTGCCCTCTTGGACATGAGAAAGGCTTTGGAAGAGAGGAAGGAAGACAGAACCTGGTGCTCTTAAGTCTGTGTGTGTGAGAGAGAGAGACACCCCCAAAAAAGGGAAGGGAGAGAGGGGGCTCCCTCCGGCAACAGGGTGGGAAAGGGCAGCAATGGGGGGACGCACTTCTTGCAAAAAGGGGACCAGGTTACCTGCCCATTCTTCTTCCCTCCTCCAGGCTGGAACCCACTGCTAGTGGGGGTGGCGAGGGGCACCCAAGGGACACACATGCTGGTCCTGAACTCCCAAAACCTCTTCCTCCTCCTCCTCTTGCTCCAAAATCAGAAAACCATTTTTCCCGGCCCCAGCAGGTGCCAGGTCACCCTCGGAGAGGTTCTGACTTCTGGCCCTGCTCCGGAGCGGCTCATTGGGAAGTGGGGTGCCTGTGCAGAGGAGGAGGGAGGCAAGACGGGGTCGGGGGGCTGAGAGAACGGCAGGGTGGTCGGTCCTCGAGGGAGAGGGGGTCTCCGTGGGGGGCAGGGGGAGCAGTCTTCGGTCGGTTTCCGTTCAGCAGCGAGACCCGTCAGAACAAGAGCGAGCGGAGCGTCCCGTGCAGGGCTGCCTCTCTTAAGCCCAGGAGAAGGGCAGGCTCTGTCTGTGGGGTGAGAAGGATGAGAAGGCAGGGGCGGGAGGGAGAGATGTCAGTCTGTGGGGGGCAGGAGGGAGGGACAACATGGTAGAGTGGTCAGAGACAATCACTTGGGGGTGTTCAGACTGAACTCTCCCTCTCCGGCCGTCCACCCATGAAGCTCCCGGTGTGCCAACTGTGGGTCAACTGCACCCTCTTTCTTTCCGTCCCTCTCTTAATCAGCCTGGCCTACCTCGCAGGGCTGCTAGGAGGACAAATGGAGGAGGAGGCGAGCCATGCGTGTAGGAAAAGTGGGATCTCAGC
The DNA here is from genome assembly GCA_948474755.1 of Ctenosaura bakeri. NCBI lineage: Eukaryota > Metazoa > Chordata > Lepidosauria > Squamata > Iguanidae > Ctenosaura > Ctenosaura bakeri. Next base: position 160,527 of record CAOLHI010002175.1, read on the forward strand.
ACCGCTCTTAACGGGGGCAGCAACTGCTTAGCCGCGGGGCCATTTCCCCGCTGCCGGCCCCTTACCTCTCACTCTCCGGCGGTCACCCCCGCCTGCCGGACTCGGCTGCTCTCTGGCTCCGTCGTACTTCCTCCCGCGGCCGCCGTCGTCAGTTCAAAAGCATCCCCCTCGGAGGCGTAAGGGTCCGAATCGTACTCGTAGGAGTAGTAGGAGAAGTCGAGGGGCTGCGTGGGACCTTCGTCTGAATCCGGGGGGGGGAGATGGAGACAGAAAAGGAGCAGAATTGGACAGGGCGGGGGAAAGCTGTGTGTGGATGTGGTTTCCTCCCTGGTTTTTTGGGGGGGGCAACGGGTTCACTCAAGGACCCCCCCCTTGACCACCTCCTGCCACAACAGAACTTGGGAAGAATCCGTGACATATTAATTAATCACCCCCAATCTTCAGCTGAAGTGTCCGCAACCATTTTGAAATCAGTCATTTTAAACCACCATGATCTTGTTTTGGGTCATGATTTTTTTTTTTTAAATCAATTTTCATTAAAATGTTTAATGAAAAAACAATTAGAAAAAACCCCTCCCCGCTTCCAGACATCAATTTTCCCCGTTGAATCTGAGTTTAACATTCCATTCCGTATAAACATATGATTCCGTACATTATCTCCATTTTATAACAATCATATACTATTACTTTTAGCTTATAGAATCATAGAATCATAGAAATGTAGAGTTGGGAGAGACCCCAGGGGCCATCCAGTCCAACCCCCTGCCATGCAGGAACACCCTCAAAGCACTCCTGACAGATGGCCATCCAGTCTCCGCTTAAAAACCTCCAATAAAGGGGACTCCACTACACTCCGAGGCAGCAGATTCCATTGCCGGACAGCCCTGACCGTCAGGAAGTCCTTCCTGAGGTTCAGGTGGAATCTCCTTTCCTGCAGCTTGAATCCATTGCTCCTTGTCCTGGTCTCTGGAGCAGCACAAAACAAGCCCCCTCCTTCCTCTACGTGGCATCCCTTCAAATATTTAAACATGGCTATCATGTCCCCTCTTAACCTCCTCTTCTGCAAACTAAACATCCCCAGCTCTCTAAGTCTATCCTCACAGGGCATGTCTTCCAGGCCTCTCACCATTTTGGTTGCCCTCCTCTGGACTTGCTCCAGCTTGTCAATATCCTTCTTGAATTGGGGTGCCCAGAACTGGACACAGGATTCAAGATGGGGTCTAACCAAAGCAGAGTAGTGGTACCAGTACCTCCCTCGATCTAGACACCAGACTCCAATCGATGCAGCCGAGAATTGCATTGGCTTTCTTGGCTGCCGCATCACACTGCTGGCTCATGTTCAGCTTGTGGTCTATGACGACTCCCAGATCCCTTTCACACGTACTGCTATCCAGCCACATGTCCCCCATCCTATATTTCTGTATTCCATTTTTTCTACCTAAGTGTAGGACCTTACATTTATATTTATATTTAACTTATACTTTTAGCTTATAGCCTCATTTTGTCTTCCTCCTTTCTTGCAGCCTTTCTTTCCCCCTATTTCATTCTTTTATCCAATTCAATATCTCTCGCCGTTCTCTTTCAAAGCCCTGGATTGGCTTATTTTTAAGTGAAAAAGTTAGCTTTTCTGCCGCTACCATATCCAAGACTTTGAATTTCCATTCTCTTACATCGATATATTTTCCTTCTCTCCCATGTTGAACATAAGTCAATCTTGCTGCAGTTATTATTATATATAACAATGTCTTTTGATGAGATCCTATTTCTCTTTGTTGCCCCAACATATTCAACAAATAAAGTTCTGGCTTCATTTCAAAGTTTAAACCATACATTCTTATTTTGGGTCATGATTAATGTTTCTCAGTTCTTGAGTTCATTACTGGCCAATTTGGGTAACTTTGGAGGGTTTTCTTTCTCATCTAGCAAATGAACAGATAAGATGCATGGCGGCGGGTTGGACTGGATGGCCTCTGGGGTCTCTTCCAACTCTACATTTCTGTGATTCTATATCATTGCACTGTTCCCCAAAGGTTTTCGATCGCAGAATTATAGAGTTGGAAAAGACCCCAAGGGGCACAATCCAAACCCTCCCTTTAACAGATGGGTGTCCAGATTCTGCTTAAAATTCTCCAAAGAAGGAGGAGACTCCCTCACGCTCCATTTCACCAGCAAGGTGGAATCTCTTTGCTCCACATAGTACCTTGAGTCTCCAGCACAAATCTTGGCCACTCTTTTGGGGTGACTTAAGTATTCGTTTGTTTTGTTTGTTTGATCTGTTTAAATATTGGAAGGGATGCCATGTAAAGGACGGAGTGGGCTTGTTTTCTGCTGCTCCAGAGACCAGGACAAGGAGCAATGGATTCAAGCTGCAGGAAAGGAGATTCCACCTGAACCTCAGGAGGAACTTCCTGACAGTCAGGGCTGTCCGGCAGTGGAATATGTGCCTCCATGGAGCAAGCCTGTTTTCTGCTGCTCCAGAGACCAGGACAAGGAGCAATGGATTCAAGCTGCAGGAAAGGAGATTCCACCTGAACCTCCAGAAGAAATTCCTGACGGTCAGGGCTGTCCGGCAGTGGAAGATGCTGCTGCCTCCATGGAGTGTGGTGGAGTCTCCTCCTTCTTTGGAGGTTTTTAAGCAGAGGCTGGATGGCCATCTGTTGGGAGTGCTTTGAGGGTGTTCCTGCATGGCAGGGGGTTGGACTGGATGGCCCCTGGGGTCTCTTCCAACTCTACATTTCTATGATTCTATGATTTTTACCCTTTTGAGCTCTGTCCCCAAAGGTTCAATGTCTTTGGATGCTTCAACAGGCATGGCAGTGAGTGGCTTCCATGCCAATGAATCTGCTCCGAGTTTTAGTCTGAATTGCAAAGGGGCTGCTACCACATTTTGGGAAAAGAGGCAGGGTGCAGTATGTTGGGTAGCAGCTCCTTTACTGTTCGGACTATGCACTGCCATGTTGGCACCGAGGCCACCAGCCACCCACTGCTGGCAGGTCCCCAAAGGCAGCAAAACCAGGGGAAGAGAATGAGAGAAAACCCCAATTCCAACCCTAACCTCCCACGGAACTCCTTTTCTCTCAGCCTTTCCTTGCCTCGCCTTCCCCACTGGCGCAAGGAAGGGCATCCCTGGAGGGGACCCTCACCTGTTGGTGCCTGCTGACCTTTGCCGGGCAACTCATGGCTCTGGAAGGGAGCCCCTCTCTCTCCTGGCGTGCTTTTGGCTGCAGAAAGAAAGAAGCAAGGTAAGGAATCATAGAATCATAGAAATGTAGAGTTGCAAGAGACCCCTGGGGCCATCCAGTCCAACCCCCTGCTACGCAGGAACACCTATCAAATCATTCCCGATAGATGGCCATCCAGCCTCTGCTTAAAAACCTCCAAAGAAGGAGATTCCACTACACTCCGATGCAGCAAATTCCACTGTTGGACAGCCCTGACTGTCAGGAAGTTCTTCCTGAGGTTCAGGTGGAATCTCCTTTCCTGCAGCTTGAATCCATTGCTCCTTGTCCTGGTCTCTGGAGCAGCAGAAAACAAGCTTGCTCCATCTTCCACATGGCATTCCTTCAAATATTTAAACATGGCTCTCATGTCCCCTCTTAACCTTCTCTTCTGCAGACTAAACATACCCAGCTCTCTAAGTCTGTCCTCATAGGGCTTCATGGCTTCCAGGCCTCTCACCATTTTGGTCGCCCTCCTCTGGACTTGCTCCAGCTCAACCATGTCCTTCTTGAATTGGGGTGCCCAGAACTGGACACAGGAAGGAGCAGCAAGAGCAAGGCCTCTCCTGGGACTCTTTCTGAGCCCCGCGGGATAGGCAGCCAGCCCTGTGCCAATGCAACCCATCCCGTCAGCTGCCCCGTGGCTGGCCAGCCCCGTGCCGAAGAACCCAACTCACCAGAGCCCACCCCACACTGGGACATGGGGACCTGCTCAATCTGGGTGCTGTTTCTGCAGGCAGCCACCTCCATCTGGCAGCGGTTCTGGTAGGTCCGCCTGTCCGAGCCGCAGACGGGCTCCCCGTCGTAGCCGCAGTCCTGGGCACACAAGCACTGCTCAAAGTAGCCGTCTGCCAGGCAGCCAAAGACGCTGTTGCAATGTCCGCCCTGCACAAAACCTGGTGGAGGCAGAAAAACGCGGGGAGGCGTTACAGGCACTGATGGGGGTCCTCCCGGCTGTGCTGTCTCGTATGGCTTTTGGCCCCCAGCCGGCTGGCCTTTGGGACTGCACTCAGCTCTGGGTGCTTCTTTTACAAAAATATTCTTTTAGAAGATTGGGTTCAGTCTGCTTCCTAGGGAATGTTCTTTTTCCTTCTTGGAGAGCAAGGGTGAAGCAGCCTGAAACCTCTACCAGGCTGCTACCTGGGCTGAGTGCCCTCGGTTAAATGGCAAGGCTGTGTTTACAGATGTACACATGGGTAGGGGGATGCTTCATTCCGGACCACCACCCCAGGCCACCCATTGACTCACCAACCCAGTGGCTGGCCGCGCTCTCCACCTCGTTGCACGTGGGGCCGTCGCAGAGCTCCCGGGCCAGGGGGCTGCTCTCGCTGACATTGTAGAAGCGGGTGGCTTCAAAAGCTGGAGGGGGACAAAGAGGAGGGGGGAGAAAGGGCTGTGGGTCAGGGAAGGGGTCCCGGGACCCCCTCGTGCCACCCACCCGGGGGCCAGAGTTGAACTTTCAGAGAACATCTGGGCCAAATCGCAGGCTCGCAGGCTCCTCCTGCCGGAGCTCTGCCGGAGGCATCCCCACCCTGAAGAACGGAGGCACGGATAGGGCAAGGTGGATGTCTAAAATCTAGGAAACTGTGGAATATCCTGGCAAAGGGGGCATGTTCCCCTGGGGAGCCCTGATTGGGACTTTGAGCCAGCCAGACCCCCGGGGCAGACAGATGTGGGCGGGGGGGCTATATACACACCTGGCTCATAGTAGTCATACACTCGGATGGGGAGGGGGGCGGTCTTCCCCACAATGTACTCCCGGAAGGCCACGAACTTGACGCAGGTCATGCACTGGCTGGGGATCTGTAACAGATTTTTGGGGGTTGTGTGGGGGGCTTACAGCCTTGCCTTCAGGAGCAGGGGGGCTCAGGCCTGCAAAAGTCCCCCTCCACGTTTCCTGCTGGGGAGAGCCCGATCCTCACCTCAGCTGACCTCACCCGACCCCAACTGACCTCGTCGAAATAGAAGAGTACTTTTCTGCCGTCCACCTCGTAGCGCTTCAGGCCGGTTTGTTTGTTCATGAGTAGCTGGAAGGAAAGGAAAAAAGGGATCAGCGACCCCTTCCCCAAAGCCCACCCACAGAACTCTTTAACTTTCTTTAACAACCTCCCATTTTACGAAATTGTGATTTTTTTAGCCATCCAGGGCAGCTGTCCTAAGGGAAAATGCAATGTTTACCCTTGGCTTCAGTTCGTACTTTGGGACTGCTTTCTAAATTTTATCAGCAGCTTTTCCTTCCCCAGGGCCCGGAATGCATGGAACGAGGGCAGGGAGAAATTACTAGTATGAACTACGACCCCCAGAATCCCCAGCCATGAAAAAGTCAAGAAAAAGGCCAGTTTTCCAAGCTCTGAACGGAAGGAAGAATCAGTTATGTTCCCTGTAGGAGTCCCAGCTCAGGACCCAGATTCACTCTCATTTAGGAAGATAAGCAGGATCTGGGCTTGGTTAGTCCTTGGGTGGGAGACCCACATCTGCTCCCACCTGGGAGGACAGTGGAACAAGCCCAGAGGGATCTTTGGCTCCGGCTGCAAAAGGAATCCCACCTGAAAGAAACTCTATGGAGAGCCGTTGCGGCCGCCAGTCCAAGCTACACTGCTGAGCTCTGGATCAGAGCACAGGTGCCTTCTGTGAGCCTGATGGAAATCACTCCACGTATCAGCCCAACCTCCCTTGTGGGGTTGGCAGCTGGGGAAAGGGAAGCCAAATGCACAGACCCCCATCTTGGGGGACCTCTGGTCACCTTGAGCTGACTCAAGTTAGTCACAGCCCCACCTCTTATTCATGCACGGCTTTCCAACACCCTGCCAAGGTGCTTTTACTTTGCAGTTTCACTTTGCAAACTGTTTTTATTGCAGTATTTTATTCTCAGCAGACAGAGTCTCCGGGCCGTTTTCTTTGAGCTCTCCGACCAACTCCAGGAGGCCACTGGGAACCTCCAAAGAGGCACTCGGGGGACAGGACTGTGGGTGCCTTGGGGTCCCTACCTGCTCCAGGCTCTCGACGTCAGCTTGGAACCCCGAAAACAGGGGCACCTCCAGGACAGCCATGTTGGACGAACCAGAGTGGAGCCACCTTGCCCGAAAAGAAGATTGGGGAGAGAAACGGGGGACGCGTCACTCAGGAGAAGAAACTGGACCTCGGACACATTTGAGGGGATCGTTCTTTCTTCCGCAAAGGGAAAAAGCGCTTCCTACTCTAACGGAGGGTGGAGGGCTGCTGAGGGAGGGGAGAGGATGGATGGATGGGACACAAGTTGTCGGACGTTTGTCTTCGGGAAGGGGCCCCGGGCTCTGAAACAGGGAGGGACCCCCACAGAAATCCTTCCCAGATCTGTGGAGAGGAGGAAAGTTCAGGATGGAGCTCCCTGTTGGGAAGGGGAGAGCCTGGAGAAGTTACTTTTGCATGCACAAGAGCCCCTCTTCTGCAGAAGGCACAAAGGGGATCGGAGGAAGAAAAGGGGAAGCTCTGCGTGGGTAGGAACGGGGAGCTGACTGTTGGCACCGTCATTCGTGGAGCGCTCTCCATCGCCATTTTCCAGCAGCCTCACCTCATGCACGTCTCCACGACCACCTTGTACTCCTGGTGGTCCTGGTCGGCCGCGGGGTCGTCATCGTCCCCTGGCACCCACTCTCGGTGGGAGGCCTCCGAGCGGTTCTCCTCGGGGAAGAGGGGCTTCGGCAGGCGCGAGGGGGTTCGCCGGTGCCTCTTCAGCCGGGGCTCTTGCAGGTTCACCAGGAGCTGGAAGGCCGGCTTGGCCACGGGGTCCGGGATGTTGTACGCCACGTCAATCTGCCCGGCAGCGGAGGGAAGAGGGGTCACCCTCCCAGGGAGGAGCTGGGGGGCTGAGAGCGAACCCCCTGCCCTCCCGCCCAGTCCGTGGCAAAAGCATGGCAACCCTCATCCCCTTACCAAGAGGGACACAAGCTCTGGGGTAGAGGAGAGAAAGGAAGGCAGAGCAAAAGCCCCCTAGGAAACAGCCACCCCCCCCTGTCCCAGACCTTGGAGAGCTACTCTTAGAAAGGAATTGGATTAAATGCAACGTGGCAATGCAGTTTCATTGATTGCAATTAACAATTGCAATTAAAAGACATTTATTTTATTAATCATGCATAGAGGCCGAGAAAAGGAGATGACATAAAAAGAAGATCATTCGATACGAGGCTACAGTTCGGGGAAAATGCAAAAAAAAAAAGGAATCAAGGGTTAGAAGAAAGAATATTGACTGTATAATGATAGAACGGATTGAGGTTGCAAGAAGATAATTTTTCTAATGGTGGGAAATTTTCTTTTGATAAAAATTTGTTATTAAAAAAAAGTTAAAAAGAAAGAAAAAGGCATGCATTTCCCACCGCCCATTGCACCGTGGCTGTCATTTGTGCCAGCCATTAAAAAGTAATTAAAAAGCCTTTCTGGTGGCACGGCTTCTTATTTTTCTTTATTTTTTTCCTGCCATTCCGAGTGGCAAGCAAAGGGCACAGGAATGCAAAAACCTCCTCTTTTAAAATCTGCCCGCCTTTGCCCATAATAATTAACATAAAAAAAGAGGTTTAACATTCTATGTAAAATCTATACGTACATTTTTATTCCAATTACTACCTCATTATTATTATTTCCTACCATATACTTTGCATATGGAGAATCGAAATGCATATAGACACTATTTGTACATAATTATTTCCTTCCCTAGCGCATAATGTGTATAGAGATCGATGGATGAAAATTATATAAGGATAAACTGACCAAAAAAAATAGATTTTGCTCTAACTAAAAATAATTAAGGAGTTTTGGGGGAAAAAATGGTTCTGGGTTGAGGGCAAAAGGAAGTCGATAATTTATGTCTCTTTTATTTCTTTTTCCAATGCTTTGTACCACTTACTTTTAATTTTTTTCTCTTTCCGATGATCCTGTTTTTGTTATATATGTGTATTTTTATCTAATATTTGTAATGCTATTTTTTTTTTTAATAAAAAGTTAATTATAAATAAATAAAGTTTGCCCACCTTGGGGCTGCTTCTCACCTGCAAGAGGCAGCAGCCTTCGCCCTTGGCGCTCACAAAGAGCCCTGTCGGGATGGAAGGGATCTGGGGAAGGAAAAAAAAAGAGCCCCACTGAATCAACGAGCAAATTGGCGACAATGTGCATGCGCATGCACGCCAATGTGCACACACACGCATGCACGTACAATGTGCACGCACATGCACGCACGCACAATGTGCACACGCACGCACGCACACACGACAATGGGCACGTGCGCACATGACAATGCGCATGCACATGCACACACGCACAATGTGCAAGCACACGCACACATGCACGCACACACACGTGCAAGCCAAGGACCCCCTCTTTTTACCACGGTGGTCTGGAGAATCTTTTTGTTGGCCTTGTTCAGCTCAAAGGTCTCCTGGTAGTCCAAGTTGGTGGAGGCCAGCGAAATGGTGAGGTTGACGCCACCAATGTAGGAGAGGATGGCATATTCGGCCAGAGCCTGGAGGGCCACGCAGGTGTCCTGGAGGGGGGGTGGCAGAGGAAGTTGAATGTTAAGGGGACCCTAGTTGCACCCCAGAGGAACCCCTTTATTTCACAGGATCATAGAAACATCGAGTTGGAAGAGACCCCAGGGGCCATCTAGTCCAGCCCCCTTTTGGCCATGCAGGGAACCACATCGAAGCAACCCCTTTGAGAGATGGCCACCCAGCCTCTGCTTCAAAACCTCCAAAAAATAAGGAGACTCCACCACACTCCACAGAGGCAGCAACAGATTCCATTGCCAAACAGCTCTGACCGTCAGGAAGTTCGTCCTGAGGTTTAGGCGGAATCTCTTTTCCTGTTGTTTGAATCCATTGCTCCATGTCCTGGTCTCTGGAGCAGCAGAAAACAAGCTTGCTCCATCCTTGACATAACATCCCTTCAAATATTTAAAAGTGGCTCTCATGTCCCCTCTTAACCTTCTCTTCTGCAGACTAAACAACCCCAGCTCCCTAAGCCTTCATGGTTTCCAGGCCTTTGACTCTTTTGACTTTCTGGCATGTCAATATCCGTCTTGAATTGGGGTGTCCAGAAATGGACCCTATATTCCAGGTGGGGTCTGACCAGAGGCCATCCAGCCTCTGCATAAAAACCTCCAAAGAAGGAGGAGACCCAACCACACTCCAGATTCCATTGCTGGACAGCTCCGACGGTCAGGAAGTTCTTCCTGAGGCTCAGGTGGAATCTCCTTTCCTGCAGCTTGAACCCATTGCTCCTTGTCCTAGTCTCTGGAGCAGCAGAAAACGAGCTTGCTCCATCTTCAACATGACATCCCCTTCAAATATTGAAACACGGCCATCATGTCTCTTCTTAACCTTCTTTTCACCCTCAGGATAAACATCCCCAGCTCCCCAAACCACTCCTCAGAGGGTTTTATGGCTTCCAGACCCTCCACCATTTTGGTCACCCTCCTCTGGACACAAGATATGCCCAGATGCCATTTTTCCTCCCACAAGCAAAACTCTTCCCTGGTTTTATCCACACAGCGCCCTCTGAGATGGCCCAGGTGGAGAGAGTGTGGCTTGCCAAAGCCCCCGGCATGGCCAGTGCCCTTGGGCACGGAGGGTCACCAAAAGGAGAAACAGCCAGCCCTCTCCCTCTGCTCATATTAAACCAGTTAATTTGATAAGAAGTGCAAATATGGGTAATTATGTCAAAACTTGGCAAAAGTGCTAGATGGGGAGACTTCGAAATAGACGAGATTTGAGCATGTAATTAATTGAAACTGGATAATTAGAGCATTCTAAATAATATCATTTTGTTCAGTGATTTTTTGTTATTGAATGTCGATGGGACACATGGTGATTTAATGCTAAAAGGACATGGAACTGTGAGAATTACTTATAGGTAAAGATGAGATCTGATAATGGAAAGTGTAATAGGATGGAAACCTGATAAAAAAATTAGCTTATGTTAGGGAATGCATGAAGCTTGACGCATTGAACGGGTGTATAAATGAGGTACAAATGGCTATTTATCTTCTGTGTTTTAATGCATTAAAATAAAAATAAAAAGGTTGCAATGAAGCAGGCATGAGAGCCCTGCTCGGTAGCAAGTTGCGCTCTGTCTTGCAAAGGCTGCTGGCTGCAAGACAAAAGCCCTGGGCTGCCGGTCCGCACAGCCCAGGGGGGTCTTGCTGTGGGAGGAGGGGGGTGAAGGGGGTCCCTGGAAGGAGATTTGAGGGGTGGGGTGGGGGTTGCTTTGGGAACCAGCTCTGGGATCCCCTGCCTGCCTTCTTCCCTCTCCGATAACCCGATGGACAGGGTCTCTTTCTTTTGCAGCATTCAACTTGCTTTGCCACACCCCCCCCGTGCATTTGAAATATAAATGCCAGCGTTGCAAAACTCGAAGGGGTCCCTTAGCTGCCCCCCCTGGCACCATGCCGCCCTCCTCCCCACTTGCAGAGATGGTCCCTTTGTAGCATCTTTGAGACCAAGAGAAAGAAATATTTTTATAAATATTTTATAAATATTTTTATCAACGACTTGGATGAAGGAATAGAGGGCATGCTCATCAAATTTGCAGATGACACCAAATTGGGAGGGGTTGCTAATACGCTGGAGGACAGGATAAAAATTCAAAATGACCTGGACAGATTGGAGAGCTGGGCCAGGGCGAACAAAATGAAATTCAACAGAGAGAAGTGTAAGGTCCTACACTTAGGTAGAAAAAATGGAATACAGAAATATAGGATGGGGGACACGTGGCTGGATAGCAGGACGTGTGAAAGGGATCTAGGAGTCTTCATAGACCACAAGCTGAACATGAGCCAGCAGTGTGATGCGGCAGCCAAGAAAGCCAATGCAATTCTTGGCTGCATCAATAGGAGTATGGTGTCTAGATCGAGGGAGGTACTGGTACCACTCTACTCTGCTTTGGTTAGACCCCATCTTGAATCCTGTGTCCAGTTCTGGGCACCCCAATTCAAGAAGGATATTGACAAGCTGGAGCAAGTCCAGAGGAGGGCGACCAAAATGTTGAGAGGCTTGGAAGCCATGAAGCCCTATGAGGATAGACTTAGAGAGCTGGGAATGTTTAGTCTGTGGAAGAGAAGATGAAGAGGGGACACGATAGCCATGTTTAAATATTTGAAGGGATGCCACGTAGAGGAAGGAGAGGGCTTGTTTTCTGCTGCTCCTGAGACCAGGACAAGGAGCAATGGATTCAAGCTGCAGGAAAGGAGATTCCACCTGAACCTCAGGAAGAACTTCCTGACAGTCAGGGCTGTCCGGCCGTGGAATCTGCTGCCTCGGAGTGTAGTGGAGTCTCCTTCCTTGGAGGTTTTTAAGCAGAGGCTGGAGGGCCATCTGTCCAAGAGAGTGCTTTGAGGGTGTTCCTGTATGGGGTGGATGGCCCCAGGGGTCTCCTCCAACTCTACATTTCTATGATTCTATGATTCTATGAAGCCGGGAGCATAAAGCTTTCCTAGACCGAAGTCGGCTTCATCAGATGAGCAGCACCTGAACGTTTTCACTTTCTCTCCCCCTCCCGGCCAGGTGGGCAGAAGCCTCTCCCTCCGTCCGCCCATTGGGGCCTCACCTGGGTGGAGGAGAAGCCCCCCAGGGCGTTCCTCTGCTGAGAGAGCCACTTGACCACCGGCAGGGCTGAGGCCACGTCCCCCAGCACGGTGTAGGTCAGCAGGGCGTAGGCAGTCATCTCCACCTCGGCCGAGACCACTGAAAGAGAGGGACAGACATTGAGTGGGTCCCAAATGCCCACAGATGGGTCTCTGTGGATCCCCTGGATGAGCCAAGAGACCCCCAAGGGTGACCTTTTGTTCCTGGGTCGCTCTTCCACCCAGAGCCCTTCTTCTGCCCACTGGGGGTAGAGATTTCTCCCACCCCTTTCCACCCCATCATCAAAAATGGCCATTTTTCAGAATCAGAAGGGATCTTCTGGATGCTGCAAGTTTTAGCTTGTTCAGTTTTTGGCATTCTGTGGGGCCTGGGGGTTCTCCTGGCATCTGCCCCTGCCAAAGTTGCCCTCTTCTGCCTTTCCTCTCCTGGGCAGAATCCCCCAAACTCATGCCACGTCCTCCCCGAGACCAGCCCTTCTCCTCCAACACCAGCATCTCCCCATCTCCTTTGGGATCACTGCGATGGGGGGCGGGCATGGGAAGACCCTCCCTCAACTGCCCCCCAAGAGGAAGCCCCGGCCGCTGTGTCTGCAGACTCACCCGACTGAGAGAAGCCATCGTTGAAGCCCATGAAGCTGTCTTCATCTGTAGTGAGGGTCCCCATTAAGCTCCAGTGGGTGAAGCCGTCTGAAAAACAGGAAGGGGAAGCAGGTTGGGGGGCAAGGGCTGGAGCAAGGCCCCCTGTTCCCCTCAGGGGCCCCAAGGGGAGACAGAGGGGGCCAAGAATGCTGCTGTCCTCTCTGCCACGGCTGCCCACGGAAGACCCCAAGGTACTGCTTGCCACAGACATCACCCTTGGCTCCTCCACGGGACGGAGCTCCAGGGGGAAGCTGCTTGGTGCATGGGGGGGGACACCACCCACCCAGCCACCTTCCTCTCTTCTCCACCTCCCTGGACCCCCAGTCTTGCCAGGGATACCCCAATGCTGGCCTCCAGCCGGGGCCACGAGGGAGGCCTGGGGGCTTTCACCTTGCGTGATGGCCAAGCCGTTCATCTTGCGTAGCGCTGCTCCCGCCAAGGGGCTACGCAGGAGCGTGAGGGCGTAGGCCGTCAGGACGGTGGTGTAGGGGTCCTCGGCCGGGTACACGTTGGCCTCCAGGAAGTGCTTGGCTTTGGCCACGGAGCCCCTTTCTTCCTAAGCAGGAGGGGGGGGAGAGGCAAGGGAGTCCAGTCAGAGCAGCCTCAGAGGCTGGGCAGACTTTGCGGCCCCGTCCCCCTCACTCGGAGACCAACAGAGCCTCTTCTTGGACTTGGACCTTGGCGAACTTGGATTGGCGTCTCGGGCAGACAGCGTGCCAACCGCCTGGAGGAGGCTGCGGTCAGGATCCCGGTCATTTCCTTGCTCATTTGAAGCAAGTAAGCCCGGTTGGTCTCTGGGAGTGACAACATCTGAGAGCCAACGTTGTGTAAAGGTTTGAGCACCGGCCAACTCTGGAGATCAGAATTCAAATTCCTGTTCAGCCATGGAAACCCATTTGGGGGGGGGGTTCCCCTTGGGCAAGTCACGCTCTCTCAGCCTCAGAGGAAGACATAGGCAAACCCTCCCTTCCTCCTACGGGGGCCGCTTTTCTCCCTGATCGTATGTCTGGCTATTTGGCTGCAGCTCCAAAGCCCCTCTTCCGACCATCACCAAAGGTTGGGAGATGGCATGGCCAGGGGTATGTCCGTGCAAGGACAACCCACATTTCCAAAGCCAGTGCAATTCTCGGCTGCATCAATAGGAGTCGGGTGTCTTGATCGAGGGAGGTATTGGTACCACTCTACTCTGCTTTGGTTAGACCTCATCTTGAATCCTGTGTCCAGTTCTGGGCACCCCAATTCAAGAAGGACATGGTCAAGCTGGAGCAAGTCCAGAGGAGGGCGAACAAAATGGTGAGAGGCCTGGAAGCCATGAAGTCCTATGAGGACAGACTTAGAGAGCTGCGGATGTTTAGTCTGCAGAAGAGGAGATTAAGAGGGGACATGATGGCCATGCTTAAATATTTGAAGGGATGCAATGTGGGAGATGGAGCAAGCTTGTTTTCTGCTGCTCCAGAAACTAGGACAAGGAGCAATGGATGCAAGCCGCAGGAAAGGAGATTCCACTTGAACTTCTTGACAGTTAGGGCTGTCCGGCAGTGGAATCTGCTGCCTCGGAGTGTAGTGGAGTCTCCTTCCTTGGAGGTTTTTAAGCAGAGACTGGATGGCCATCTGTCAGAAGTGCTTTGAGGGTCTTCCTGCATGGCAGGGGGTTGGACTGGATGACCCCTGGGGTCTCTCCCAACTCTACATTTCTATGATTCTATGATTCCAGTGAAAGCAGGATTAAACAGGCTGGGTCCCTAGCGCATAAATCTGAGAATCCACATTGCCAAATTTTGTCCTCCAAGGAAAGGGAGAGGGGAGACGGCCGGTTGACCCTGCACCTTTTATGCAACCAGGTCCTGGACCCCGCTTTGCCGTTTACCTCGGACGTCACTCCCGTCTCCAGCAGAGCAGCCACGACGTACGCCGTCAGCGAAGTCTTTCCGTGGATCCCACCCTGGAGAGCCAAAAACAAACGCAAAAACACGGGGTACGGAAACTATGGTACGCTTGGAGGTTCTCCACCCAAAGCCAAGACCCTTTTCTTACAGTTTTGGGACTTGCAATAGACCAAAAAGATCAAAAAGCATTACTTTTCTTATTGTAGGTGTTCGGTTTTTTAAAATATTTCTCTGTGTTTAGGTGCATGCATTTTTAATCGTACGTCTTCTTGGGTGCGCCCTGATCAAGTTTTTAATCCTGTCTCTTAAAGGATTTTGCATGCTGCCTAGACGTCACTGCCTCGATGTCAACCTCATTTTTTTCCATCTTGCACTTATTCCTTCCTAGTTGCCATTTCTGAGATGCCATTTTTTGAGAATCTGGTTCTGAAATTTGCTTTTCGTGCATTTGCAAAAGGATATAAAGCCTTCCACGTGGGACCACAAAGGGGTCTTCCAAAGTTTGCAAGAGGGGTGGCTGCGCTCAGAACGAAGAACAGAAATTTTAGACTCGGTTACCTGCGTATCCTTTAAAAATATGCACGTCTGGACTTGAATGTCTGTCTCTTTGGACGGAGGGCTGGAGCTTTAAAATGCAGCCCCCTAAGTACCAGGCGCTCGTATTCCTGGGCGCCCTCCATCCCGCCCCACACACCCCCTGATCCCCCTTCCTACCTGGATATCCTTGTTTAATATCCTTCCCACGGCTGGGAAGGATCCGTCCTCCTTCTGGTGCTGGATAATCCAGTCCTTGGCAGCCGCCAGCTCCTTGGGGTCGATGAAAATGAAACCCCGGGACTGGGCGAAAGACTTGAGCACGAAAGCCGTCAGCCTGGAAGTACAAGCGGAGACGGAGAGTTCGAGCCTGCCCTGCCCCAGAGAGAAGACAGAAGGCGGCCGGCAAAAAACTCATTTCAAGAAGGATATGGACCACAAGCGGAACATGAGCCAGCAGTGTGATGCGGCAGCCAAGAAGGCCAATGCGATTCTTGGTTGCATCCACAGGAATATGGTGTCTAGATCAAGGGAGGTAATGGTACCACTCTATTCTGCTTTGGTCAGACCTCATCTGGAATCCTGTGTCCAGTTCAGGGCACCTCATTCCAAGGATACAGACAAGCTGGAACGTGTCCAGAGGAGGGCAACCAAAATGATGGAGGGTCAGCAAAGCATGAAGCCCTCTGAGGAGGGGCTGAAGGAGTTGGGGATGTTTAGTCTGCAGAAGAGAAGGTTAAGAGGGGATGTGATCAAAGTAAAGAAGGGGGAATTAAAAAGAGATCATTTTATAGATATCTGGGGGGGGGTAATTATTGATTATGTGTCAATAAAGGGAAAAGGAAATAAACCAACTGAAGAATCATTACAATTTTGGAGCTATTTGAAGTGAATGGATGTGGTCATCTCTCTACCAGTCCCGGTGGTAAGGAGCACTTATTATCTAATTGTAGAATAGATTAAGATTAAGAACATTTGGTATAAGTGGTTTGTAAGTTTATGGTTTGTTTTTTTGTACTAGGTATTGTGTTGTTTCTTTTGTAGCGTAATGTATTTTTATATTGTTAAACAATTAAATAAAGAAAAAAAAAGAGAGGATGTGACAGCCATGCTTAAATATCCGAAGAGATGTCATGCTGAAGACGGAGCAAGCCTGTTTTCTGCTGCTCCAGAAACTAGGACAAGGACCAATGGATTCGAGTGGCAGGAAAAGCGATTCCGCTTGAACCTCAGGAAGAACTTCCTGACAGTCAGAGACATCCGACAGTGGAGTGTGATGGAGTCTCCTCCTTTTTTGGAGGTTTTTAAGCAGAGCTTGGATGGCCATCTGCTGGGAATGCTTTGATGGGTGTTCCTGCGTGGCGGAAGGGGGTTGGACTGGATGTCCCCGGGGGTCTCCAGGATTCTACGATCCTAAAAACAGCAACCATTTCCTGCTTGGTCTCGCTGCCCAGGAACCTACCACATGCTTCCGGAGGAATCCCTCTCCCCGAAGGCGCTGTAGGAGCCGTCCTGCCTCTTGTAGGTCAGCTGGCGCTGGTACCCTGGAAAGAGGATGCAAGGGCTAGCAAGACCGCAAAGTTTGGGGGATGCAGGGGGCGAGGGAAGGCAAGGGACCCTCCCCACTCCCCCATTGCTGCCTCGCTCAGGTAGGTACCGTTCCTGCCGTTGCTAGCCCGGATTTGTGGGATATTAGATATCACTTTGATATCAATAATTTGGCTTTCTTCTACCATCCCTCTCCATGTGTCTGCGAGGTCCCCCGGACAGCCACGGCCACTAATGGCTGTAATATTCCGAACAAAGAGGCTGGCCAGAAATAGCCGGCCCGCCGCTTCAGGAGATCTCAAAGGCAGGTACTCTCCCGTGTCCAGTTCTGGGCACCCCAATTCAAGAAGGACACGGTCAAGCTGGAGCAAGTCCAGAGGAGGGCGACCAAAATGGTGAGGAGCCTGGAAGCCATGAAGCCCTACGAGGATAGACTTAGGGAGCTGGGTATGTTTAGTCTGCAGAAGAGAAGGTTACGAGGGGACACGAGAGCCATGTTTAAATATTTGAAGGGATGCCAGGTTGAAGATGGAGCAAGCCTGTTTTCTGCTGCTCCAGAGACTAGGACACGGAGCAATGGATTCAAGCTGCAGGAAAGGAGATTCCACTTGAACTTCCTGACAGTCAGGGCTGTCCGGCAGTGGAACTGGCTGCCTCGGAGTGTGGTGGAGTCTCCTTCCTTGGAGGTTTTTAAGCAGAGGCTGGATGGCCATCTGTTGGGAGTGCTTTAAGGGTCTTCCTGCATGGCACGGGGTTGGACTGGATGGCCCCTGGGGTCCCTCCCCACTCTACATTTCTATGAATCTATGCATGCTACTTACAAAGAACTCCCTGCCCTGATTAGGAGAATCCTCATCTGTCAAGCACCCTGCGCTTGCATACTGTCTACTCCATTGTCAATTCGGATCTAACTCAATCACGCTCAATTCTGACCTTTCGGAGGCTTTGTCTCCGGCCCGAAACTCATTGTTTTCCCCAAGTACGGACTAGCCTGTGGCTACATTTTCCCCTATAAAACCCCCTGACTTTGTGAGCTTCCGTGGATCGCTCCCGACGTCCGTCCCGCCTTGCTGCCGCTTTGCTTGGCGAGCCTTCCCCTCCGTCCCACGTCCCGAGAACGCCATACCTCCGAACTTCTGCTGCAAACGACCCAATCCAACAACCCCTCTAAAAATCCCTCTATCCCACTCCAACCTTTCTTTCCTTAGTTCTTTGCGTGAGTGTGTTGCATACACTGATTTTATTTTAATAAAGATCACAATTATTATTCCAATTCGGTTTGCTCCTTGACTTGGCTCGACCCCGTAGACATTGGGCGAAAGATCTCGCTCCGTTGCCCTGCGTCTCGCATGGCTAACGTGTGCTCTTGGCTAATTTCCCCACCTTTCAATAATTGAGAGCGCATTTAGGTGTCTCTCCCGGGACCCCCAGAAAACAGGGTGACAGTACCTTGCACCAGGTAGTCGGTGGCTTCACTCTCCACCTCCGGGCTGAGCTGCTTGGTCTTCTGGAGATACTTGAGGACGAAGACGTTGGGGGCAAAACGGATCATGTTCTGCTCCCCACAGCCGAAGGGCAGCTGGAGGAGGTTGTCCAGGTGGTTGAGTGTCGGCCCCATCACATCTCCTGGCGGCAAGAGAAGAGCACGGCCTCAAGCAGGGGACCCGAACTCCCTCCCCGGCCAGCTTGGGCAGGGGAGCCCCGGACCCCAGGCAGGGGTTTCGGGTCCACCTCCCGGCAGGCCAAGAAACACGTGCTTCTTGATCCGGGAAGATGATTTTTGTCAAGGTTTGCCATCTGATTGAGAGTCAGTAGACCCTAAGTGCTAATTCTGTGTCCAGTTCTGGGCACCTCATTTCAGGAAGGATATGGACCAGCTGGAGCGTGTCCAGAGGAGGGGGACCAAAATGGTGGAGGGTCTGGAAGCCATGAAGCCTAGGAAGAGCGGCTTAGGGTGCTGGGGATGTTTAGCCTGATGAAAGGAAGGTTAAGAGGGGACATGATAGCCATGTTTAAATATTTGAAGGGATGTCATGTTGAGGGTGGAGCAAGCTTGTTTTCTGCTGCTCCAGAAACTAGGACACGGAGCAGTGGACTCAAATGACAGGAAAAGAGATTCCACCTGAACCTCAGGAAGAACTTCCTGGCGGTCAGGGCTGTCTGGCAGTGGAATCTGCTGCATGGAGTGTGTTGGAGTCTCCTCCTTCTTGGGAGGTTTTTAAGCAGAGGCTGGATGGGAGGGCTTTGATTGTGGGTTCCTGCATGGCAGAATTGTAGTTGGACTGGATGGCCCCTGGGGTTTCCTCAACTCCATGATTCTATGAGTCTGTCTGGATGGCCTCCAGTTTTGCAAACCAAGAAGGCTCCTATGGATCCCCTCTGTCTGGCCACAGAAACCCACAGTCACATTCTCTCAGCCTCATCAGAAGGCAAAGGCAAACCCCCTCTAAGCAAATCGTGCCAAGGAAACCCTCCCAAATCGTGCCAGGCGGCCCCTCCCGAAACTGCAAACCCCAGGATTCCATAGGATGTTGCAAGTGGAATAATAGCACTATAGCAGTCCAGTGCGGAAATGGCCAAAGTCTCTCCAGTACAAGACAAGCGACCCAGAAGAGGTCTGGGAAGAGCTTGGAAATAATGCGTTAACATTGATTCAAGATCATTAAAAATCTTGACAAGAATTCCAGAATTCACTGCTTTACGCGTTGTTTTTGCGTAGCAATTAGCTCCTCGTGTACCTTTATGGATCCCCAAATTAACGGGCTGATTAATATGGCAGAATTTTTCTTAACATTTCAACGTCAGCGTCCCATTTTCCTTTAGCCATGTAGCCTCCATCCATCAGTGCCAGCCGTTCCGAGTTCTGCTCCGACCGTAAGCCGGGAGCAACACCCCACCCGCTGATTCTCTGCACCCCCCTTCTGCCCCTGCAATCGCTGAGCGTACCAATGACGGAGGCGGTGGCTCTTTCCGACCCCGGGATCATGTTGTGCGGGATGCCCAGGGTGAAGGCTTCGTTGTGGTTTTCGTCGGCCTCCTCCTTCCTCCAGATCTTGAACTCGCCGACCGAGCCCCAGCCGGTGGAGAAGCCCACGTACTTCACCTCCGGCTGCTGGGGGGCCACCCAGCTCACAATGAGGGACTCGTTGAGGGTGGAGGGGCCGTGGCCCACCTGCAGAAGGAGAACCACCATTCAGGTGCACATGGAAGGACATCATTGTGGGCAGTGGGGAAAAAGCGGGTGCCCAACATAGACATTTGGACTCCTTGTGAGCTTGGAAAAATTGCTTTCTTGGGGTACAGCTCCAAGAATTCCTCAAGCACCATGAAGGACAATACAATGCATCTGAAGAAGATTGGTTGTCACTGGTTGATCAAAATTCAAAATGACCTTAATAGATTGCAGAGCTGGGCCAAGGATAACAAAATGAATTTCAACAGAATGTAAGGCAGAAAAAATAGAATGCATCCATATAGGATGGGGGACACATGGCTGGATAACAGTGCATGTGGAAGGGATCTAGGAGTCTCGGTGGACAAGCTGAACATGAGCCAGCAGTGTGATGCGGCAGCCAAGAAAGCCAATGCGATTCTTGGTTGCATCAATAGGAGTATGGTATCTAGATCGACGGAGGTGATGGTACCACTCTAATCTGCTTTCGACAGATCTCATCTGGAATAATACTGTATCCAGTTCTGGGCACCTCAGTTCAAGAAGGATCACAGAATCATAGAAATGTAGAGTTGGAAGAGACCCCAGAGGCCATCCAGTCCAACCCCCTGCCATGCAGGAACACCCTCAAAGCCCTCCCTTGGACAGGTGGCCATCCAGCCTCTGCTTAAAAACCTCCAAGGGTATGGACAAGCTGGAGCATGTCCAGAGGAGGGTGGCCAAAATGGTGACGGGTCTGGAAGCCATGAAGCCCTCTTGAGGAGAGGCTTAGGAAGCTGGTGATGTCTGCAGAAGAGGAAGTTAAGAGGGGACATGATGGCCATGTTTGAATATTTGAAGGGATGTCACATTGAAGATGGAACAAGCTTGTTTTCTGCTGCTCCAGAGGCTAGGACAAGGAGCAATGGATCCAAACTACAGGAAAGGAACTTCAGAAAGAACTTCTTGGCAGTCAAAGCAGTCTGCCAATGGAATCTGCTGCTACCTGAATGGAGTGTGGTGGAGTCTCTTCCTTCTTTGGAGGTTTTTAAGCAGAGGCTGGGTGGCTGTCTGTCAAAGGGAGAGCTTGGATGTGGGTTCGGGGCTGGACTGGATGGCCTCTGGGGTCTCTTCCAACTCTAGGAATCTGTGATTCCATTTCTCCAAGCCATGTAGTTGTTTGTGGAATGGGAAGGCACGTGGAGGTATCTAGAATATGCCGAGTGTGACCGGGAACAGTGGGAATATAATTGCGAATTCGTAGAGATCTAATTCTTATTACGAGGATCAGGCTGGAGAGAGGTAAAATTAGAATATCAAAGGCCAGGAAGGAAATCCTAAGGATTTTGAATTTTGATGAATTTTTGGATTTTTGGAATTTTGGATTTTTGGAATTTTTGATGAATTTTGGTCATTTTGAATTTTGATCAACCAACGACAACCAATCTTCTTCAGATGCATTGTATTGTCCTTCATGGTGCTTGAGGGATTCTTGGAGCTGTACCCCGAGAAAGCAATTTTTCCAAGCTCACAAGGAGTTTACGCACACGCATATTTTATATCCGTGTCCTAACTCTTTCTCTTTACCTTTTGTTATGCTCTAGTTGGCTCATCCCCACTCCAAAGCAAGAAGCAGCACCGAACTGCTTTCAAGGGGAGGGCCAGACGCGGCAGCAGTCTAGCCCAGACGCCGCCCTATGGCCGGAAGGAGGCTAGCCTGGCCCAGCTGCAAGCTAGCCAGAACACAGGAAAGCCCTTCCCAGGAAAAAAAACGCCAGGCCTGGATTGCAGAAGCACAGCAGGGCTTGGAAAAGTTACCTGCTTGGGCTATAACTGTTGGGGGTTTTGCTAGTCCCGTGCCTTAAACAGGGTGGGCACTGTGCAACCATGCCAGACTGGTGTGATTATAACTCCCAGCATTCCCAGTGAGGAAGAACGCTGGGTTTTCCCACCCCACACAGCTCCCACTTCTGGCCTCAATGCAACATTTTGCTCCAATTCTTTGAATCAATGACGTTCCACTGATGGATGGATTTGCTCTTGCTCCAAAAAGTGCCCTACCTCCCACTTGGAAGACGTGGAAGAGACCCCAATCTTGGGATTCCTGCCCCCCCTTCCATGGAAAAAATCCGTCCTTATCACACCTGGATGACTCCGTTGCCCCAGCGGATCCAAAAGGTCCGGAACTCGTCCCAGGAGAGGATGCCCTCCGTCTCCGCGCCGGCCACGGGGTCGCCCATTTTGCTGGTGGAGATCCACGTCCGGGAATTCTGCCGCCCTCCGATGACGATCTCGGTCATCTCCGCCATGTCGTGGGGGGCCGAGGACAGGGCCACGTGGGCGTCGTTGTGGGCCTTGACGGCCACCTCAAAGCGGGTCATGCGGGACGGTTTCTGCACGTACTGGTATTCATACTTATTCGGAGTGGAAATGTGGATTTTCTCTAGGGAAACAAACAAACACACGCTTGCTCTCAGCGCTCACGAGTCTATAAAGGGAGGGCTTGGAAAAGGTACCTTTTTGGGGAAAACAGCTTCCAAAATTGCCCAAGCTGCTTGAGGATTCTGGGAGCTGCAGTCCAAATGCAGCAGCTTTTCCCAAAGGCACTCTGGTACGCGTTTCTTGGGTGCAAATGCCATCGCATAGTACCGCGGTCCTTAGCCGGGCGAGCAAATTTTGTTTGGGGGGACCGGTGAGAATAACACCCAGATTTTGCATTTTCACAAACGCGTGTTTGCACGTGTGCCTTTGTGCACTTTGTCCCTTCCTCCCCAAAACTTTGCACATTTGGGGAGGGGATCCTAAAAGTAATCCGGCGGATAAAAAATACTGTCTCAAGTTGGGCATTCCTCCTTAACGGTCCTCCTGTTTTTTGTCCGTTCGGAAATACGGTCACCCCGACTGAAGAGGGAGATACGGTCAAATCTTCTTTTGACTATCTTAATTTATATAATGTACAAATGTAATTCTATAAATGCTAATGTTACACTTCAAAGCTATAAATGAGATAAAGCAATTAATCGGATTATACTTAAGTTTATACCAGGAGAGTCCTGATGTATTTAAAGGGAGGAAAGAAATCCTAATTTATCCAGGCAATTATCAGAAATACAATCTAGCCGGGAAGACGGGAAATTGAAAGTTAGAGAATGTGTTTGTAGATCTCATGTATGTATGTTTATGTTGTATTCAGGGGGTTGGACTGGATGGCCCCTGGGGGTCTCTTCCAACTCTATGATTCTATGATTCTATGATTATTTATTTGTTGTATTATTTATGTCTATGTTGTATTATTTATATGCTCTATTTGTTGAGACTTCCTTCAATTTTAGTAAGCCTTTATAAAACCTTTATAAACCTTTATAAAAATCAAAATAAAAGAGAAATACTAGCACCCGCTCTCTCTTGCCAATTCCTTCCCATGGGGCCACCGTTTTATCGATGATGGGGAGAAACTAACCATAACTCACATCTTTTCTGATCCGACACGGCACGCAATTTTGCTCTTGTCTTCACAATGTAATATTAATAAATTATATTTATTTTTTATCTTCCTCTTCCTATGGATGGAGGTGGTGAGCAACACATAGTTAAACACAGTTAAAAACATAAACTCCAAATAAAAACACAGCCTCGGTTAAAAAAGCATGCATGTTAAAAATATAGGAATCAATGCATAATTTTAAAAATTTAGAAATTGTGGAGGTGGGGGTCTAACCCTGAAAGACCGTTGAGTCTTCTTACCATTCGGGCAAAAGAAAACGCTGTAAGTGTATTCTCGGGTCAGTCCCTCCGGCTGCAGAAAAACAGAAATCCATGTTGGAGGAAAAAGGAAAAAACGGTGGAAGAAAAGGGACGTTGCCAAAATCCCAGCCACCCCCCAGCCCAAAGCCCACCTGATCTATTTAACCAAATCACATATGTTTCTTGCAAACCTTCGAAATGGGTTGCAGAGCAGAGATTTTAAAAATCAGCAAATTAAAAAAAAAATCATTAAAAAGGAGGGAGGACTATTACGGGTGCTAAATTAATACTTTTTTTAAATATTTATTTCCATACAGTAAAATAATAATAATAATAATAATAATAATAATAATAATAATAATAATAATAATAATAATATTTATTTTTATCCCGCCTCTCCCAGTGGATCGAGGCGGCATTACAAAAATATATAAATACATTAAAACATTAAAATGTACCCCATCCTCCCCACCCAACAACCCACCCACCAACCCTTCTATCCTCCTACCAAAATGGTATTGCATAGACACACCAGTTAATCATTCAATTTGTCTAATTCCATACCCTCCATATCTTAAGTTATCTCCTATTTAACAGGCTACCATTCCATTATAATTCCCTTATATATACACCAGACCTTTATCTTTGAATTTATGTCATTTTTTTGCTTCCATTTCCACTTGTTTGAGCACCGAACTTACATGATCTTCAACTTAGATTCAACTTCAGGCTCAAATCTAGCAACCATTAAGTCGCCCATACTGCCTCTTAAGTAGGCGAAAAGTGGGTCCTAAGCTCTTTAAGGTACAGCCACTCTTGGGGACCCCAGCCACCCCCCGGGGCTGGTTCTGCTGTGAGGTCCAGTGAAGCCCCCACCCCACAGGCAGCCCCCTTTTCTTGGCCCTTCCGGTTTCCCCCTCCACCAGGCAGAGCTTTATGGATGGATGCCAGTTACACATGCAGGTGGTCTCCCTGCAACTGCCAGAAACGGGCCGAGGGGGGACCACGTTCCATCCCCCAGCTAGCCGGTCCATGGGCTTAGGGAGCTGGGGATGTTTGGTCTGCAGAAGAGAAGGTTAAGAGGGAACACAATAGCCATGTTTAAATATTTGAGGGGATGTCATGTGGAAGACGGAGCAAGCTCGTTTTCTGCTGCTCCAGAGACTAGGACATGGAGGAATGGATTCAAACTGCAGGAAAGGAGATTCCACCTGAACCAGAGGAAGACCTTCCTGTTCAGCAATGGAATCTGCTGCCTCAATGGAGTGTGTTGGAGTCTCCTTCGTTTTTAAGCAGAGGCTGGGTGGTCATCTGTTGGGAATGCTTTGATGGGGGCTCCTGCATGGCATGGGGGCTGGACTGCATGGTCCCTGGGGTCCCTTCCAACTCTATGATTCTGTTCCCTGTGCCCAGCCCCTGCCTCTGGCAGCAGAAAGTCTTGAGCTGGCCTTGCCCTCACGAGCAAGGTTATCCATTCCCCAGGAGGATCCTTTTTCTCCTTTTACTACAACTCTCAGAATCCCCGGCCAGTGTGCCTACTGGCTGTGATGCCTCGGGAATTCTGGGAGTCCTTGTCATCCCCAAAAAGGAAACCCTCCAAGCTCCGGGCACAGCAACCCAGTTATTCCCAGCCGGGGGCACTCCAAAGAGTCCTCTGGCAGCTGATTTACCTCGACGATGACGCTCCTTCGGACGTAGTCGACTCCAAGAGGCGCCCGCTTGTCTGGGTGGGGGTCTTCGGGGTGCTTGCCGCTCTTGGGGAACTGCCCGCTCTCCTGGCAGCAGCTGCTCCCGCCGTAAGCAAAGGCTTTGGCTAAAGCGGAGGAGAGAAAGCATGTGCATGCCATGGATCGTGCCCTGCGGAGAGGGTCCCGTCCGGAGGCAGAAGCCCCAGGGACCCAAAGGACACTTGTGACCGGACCTGGGGAGTGCGCCTAGCCTGAGCGCCAGGGCAGCCCTAGCAACAGGTTGCTATGTGACCAAAGTGGCTCCGTGTGAGAGAAACCCAGCCCACCGGTGAGAGGGAGAGGCTGAGCTTTCTGAGAAGTTCTACAGTGACTTGGACTTGTTATATTCCTCTAGTGAGATTTCCAGAGAGTTTTAAGTTATAGCTCTCCAGTCCACCAGGGGGGTTGTCCAAATATGCGGGGTTGTCTACTCAGAGGTCTAGAGAGAGGAGAAACCAAACCAGAAGGTGGTCCTGCCGCCGGTCGCGGTCCCCACCTGTGATGTTGTTCTGCCCCAGTTCGCCGAAGGAGAGGACGATGGAGGTGGGCTTGGCTTTCCCGGGACCCACACATTTCTTCCGGGTGAGGTGGTGCTTCCCGGGGTGCCCCACGAACCTGATGCCTTTTGGGATGGAGACCTTCACGTGGACCTGGGGGGAGAGTTGGGGAGCGGGCAGGACAGAGGTAATGAGTGGTGGGCAACAAGCTCAGGAAAAGGGGCAGCCCTCCACCCCAAAGAAGGGCCTTCAAGGGTACCTTTGGAGGGGGTGGGTCGGTGGGTACCACCTCTTCCCCATAGAGGTTGCAGAACTTGGGGGTTGGCCGTGCGGAAGTGGTCAGAAATAACACAGGGGGGCTGGAGGGGAAATTCATTCCACGTGGGTATTTGTCTTGTGGGGGTTGACCCAAAAACACCTAGGAGGTGAAAGCTCTCCTCCCCAGTGTTCCTTACGGAAGAGGCCTGGTTAATTAATTAATTAATTGATTAATCAGGACAAAACCAGCAGCCGGACTGCTCCCAAAGGTCTTAAGCAACAGAAAATATGAGTACAAAGTGGTTGGTTGGTCCCCCTGAAAACTGCAGGAGCTTCATCTCCTGGGCAAGGAACCAGAGCTTGGAAAAGTTCCCTTTTCAGAGCACAAAACAACTCCAAGCAGTTACATGAGCTGTTGTGTGTGTGTGTGTGTGTGTGTATTGCCAAGAAGTCTGGGAGCTACCATCTCCCCACCACCACGACCGCTGAGAAAAGGTAGGAGGAAAAAGGATCTTCCCCCAGGAAGGTCTCCAAAAAGGACGGGGGTCTCACCTCCACGCAGACCGGCAGATAATTGTGGACGGTCAGGGGGATCTTGGTCTGCTCCCCCCGGATGACATGGTACGGGAGAGTGAACTCGATGAAGAAGGGCTGGAAGGTCCGGAGGCTGGTCTGATGCCCCAGGCCAAGGCCGCTCTCCTCGGAGAGCCCGACGGCCTCCGCCAGCCAGGTGGTGATGGAGTCGGGGACATCCACCCGGAGCTGGGCTTCTCCAGAGACCTCACTTGGGGAAAAAGAAAGAAGAACAGGAGCAGAGCAATGCTAGACTCTCTGTGCAAAGACAAGCCAGTCCCTGCCTTCTCTTCCAGACTGCTTTGCTTTGGACTGAAAAGTCTGCCCACCTCTTGGATACCCCCACGTCTGCATTGTTTTAGAGGAAAAAGGTACCCATTTTTCACAAACGCAGTGCTTGCAGGTACTTCTCTTCCCTCATCCACCCTCTGATGTTTTTGCCATCCCTGTGCCCTCTGCCATCCCTGTGCCATCTGAAGGGCAGAAAATTGGCCTTGGAACTTGCTGGAGTTGCTGCCCCTCCAGTTGCAGGAAGCAACTCTCACAGGTACAGAACCTGGGAGCAGCACCTACTGCCTTTGCTTGTCTGCTGCATTTATTTAGAGGGTCCCACATTTCACCAAGCTGGCACTAGCACAACGGCACTCAGCAGGCATTGCTGACCACTGCTGCCGGGAATCCCAGGCTTGGCCTTGCTTCTCTCTGCCCACCTCCACCCTCTAGCCACGTCGGAAATGCTCCAGGAGGCATTGGCACTCAGGAACTGCCCAACTGAGAGTCTGAGAATATGTGGTCGGGGGAGAATGCCTCTCCCAGAGGTGTATCTAGGGTGGGGCACATAGGTGCCAGTGCCAAGAGGGCACAAAAAAGCCATGCATGTGGGGATGGGGTGGGCATAAGGGGTAAGAAGATAGGGGTGCAACTCCCATGCTTGCCCTAGGCACTGTTTACTCTAAATATGCCACTGGCCTCTCCACATCACAAGTCTCTTCTTGGCAAGGTGGCACAAGGGTGCCGCTAAAGGTGGCCTACACCCTCTCCTAAGGGGCGGGGAAGGCCTTGGCTGTGCCCCATCATCTGGGGGAGAAATTTCTGAAGCATCACCATAGCCTGAAGATGTGGACTACAACCGTCCCCTGCTCTGCGCCATGCTTGCTGGAGGATTCTGGGGAAATTTTACTTTTGGGGACAATGACAAGAATGCCCTCGTCATTAGAGCAATTAGCATCTCCCCAAAGGTAAAAATTCTTTGCATTCTACTCAGGCTGATATGGTGGGGAGGGGGGGAATGTGACCACCCACTCTTACCTGACGTTCAAGCAGCGCCAAAGCCAAGTCTCTGGGAAGAAAGTTCTCTTCTTCTTGTCTGCTCTGTGGGAACGACAAGAAATACTAGTTAGGTTTCGGCACGTTTCTGGAAACTGCTAGCCAAAAAAGTAACTTTTCTAACTCTGGAATTGCCCCTCCAACACACACAGCGCCAGGAGCGGAGGTCTGAAGCACGGAAGACAAATCGTCCCGGCAGCCTGGGAGCTCCTTCCTTTCCTTGCTAACCAGGTCTCCAGCTCTGAGGACACTAAATGCCTCCTTTGCCACCACGCTTGCTTCTTTCCACCCTTGGCCAGTTCCTGGCCACTCCCTCCACCTCCTTCTCTGACACTGGCCTAAGCAAAAGGACAGGTGCCACCTGTCTGCCCACCTGCCCAGAATCACAGAGACCCTAGAGGCCATCCAGTCCAATCCCCTTCTGCCATGCAAGAAGACAAATCATCCAGGCAGCCTGGGAGCTCCTTCCTTCCCTTGCTAACCAGGTCTCCAGCTCTGAGGACACTAAATGCCCCCAGCATCAGCACCACAACAGATGTTGGGGGGCTGCTATCTTTGGAGAGAACCACTGGTACCTTCCAGCCACTACGTCTCCGTGGTCCACCCAAGTGGGATTCCCAGACCTCAAGTCACTGGGTGCAGCTAATGTCAGCAGCAGCCGTGCCCAGAAGGCAGCCTGCCCTCCCCGCCTTTGGAAGAAAGGAAGCAAACAGATTTTCAAACTGTGAACAAGGAGAGCGGCTCTACCTGGGCAGGGCTCTGGGCTGAAGGGAAGCCGCCACCAGGGTCCCCGTGTGAGGCTGGAAGGCCGGCACAGCCTCGTCGGTGTACATGCCGCCGGGCTGCCTGTGGTTCAAGCTGACGAGGTCGGTCATGACCACCAAGCCGGTCTCCTAGGCAAGGGCGAAAAAGAAAACTGTCCTATAAGCACTGATTCACCCTGTCCTGCTGTAGGAGAAGAGGCTCCTCGTCCCCAAATACTTCCAGAGGGAAAGATCACGGAAATGCTGGGGGATCTGGTGAAGGCGAGGTTAGAAAGTCACAAAATGACCACCAAGCAGAGAGCTCAGAGTGACCCTGCACTACGTCTCCCACCCCACCTTTTCCCTGGAGTGTCCAAAAAAAAAAAAATCTGGCTTCAGACGGACTGAGTAGGAATGAAAAATAATGAAAAGAAAGAGGCCAAGCCAGAGAAAACATCTCTCCTCTGTAATCAGCTTCTTTCCAAGCAAAATCTGTGGCAGGTGACAGTGCTGTTGGCACTTTGCAATGTGCATGTACCAAAGGGATGTGTTGCACAGGCGGCAGTGGAAAGGACTGTGTCCATAAGACTTTGGCCGCACAGTTGATCTCTGGGACTTTTTTTGGAGACTGGAGCAAAATGGAGCTGTGGCATTGGGGAGACATTGGGGAAGGCATGGATCATCAATGGCTCCTACCTACTCTGCCAGGTCAGCTGTGCCCCAGTCTGACCCCAGAGGAGACCCAGCGGAAAAAGCACCATGCATTTTGCCAAAGTCCACAAAGCTAGTTTGCTAGCCGGCCAAGGCAGGCAAGGGAAGTGGCAGGTGGGGAGAAGATGTTCAGCCAAAATTGGAAGCACACCCAGCCCGCAGAATGGATTTTCCCCCAAGCCAAGCGTGACGTTCCCAGAAAGTCGGTGGTGCTCCAGATGGGAGAAGGCAGATGCCAAGCCCCCTCTCAGAAACAGCTCAAAAGAGAAGAAGGGCAACTTTTCTCTGTGGCTTTCAAACCTTTTGGGGGGCTGGCCCACTCTGCAGGACCAGGAGGGGCACCCTGCCAGGCCGTCCAAGCCAAGGAGTATTCTCTCTGTGATCCCATCATCCCCCAGCACTATTGAGGCAGCCCTTTTGTGCCCCCCAAAGCAGAACTTGCTGGGAAATCTCCTCTGAGCTGCACCATAGCCCAGTTATTTCATTTCAGGCTTGTCAGATTTGGTGCCCAGAGAGCGTTACAAGCACGGTTAATTGTTTTTTTGGGGTATCACAAGTTACATTCCAAAAAATGAATGGGAACAAAGATACGTCACTGATGCAAGATTTTAGTAATTTCTCAAAGCAAACTGTCAAGGGCATTTTTAGCCAGGTTGAGAAGGATTTTTCAAGTTATATTAGCAATCCTAGCTTCCTCTCCCTAGTCATTTTGCTAGCCCAGTTTCACTTATTTAAAAAGTAGGAATTAAAAAACAGTGAAGGGAAACCAGGTCTCCCTTTGAAAGTGATAATGGGGCCATTAGGAGAGACAGTTTTGGGGAGCCTTTGGCCAGAACTTGCACTGCATTTCCTACAGTCAGACAGGGGATTCTGAGAGCTGCAGTCATGAAAAGTAGCTTTCCTGTGCACGGCTGCTGAGAGGCTAAACTCCAATCCCACAATCAAGAGGGCAACAAAAGTAGAAACAGGAAAAACAGCTAAAACCTACAGACAGGAAACTGTTAATTAAAGGCACAAAAAGGAGTGATCTGGGACCACCGAGCACTGCAACCTGCCAATCATTTTCAATCAGGAGTGCATGTGTGCGCATGCATGTACACACACATGCACGATGGAAGACAACTGAGAAAATCCTAGATGGTCGCGATCTGGGAATAAGGCTGCTGGGCTTCCCGAGAAAAAATGCAAGGGATTTCAAGAAAGGAGTCAGAGATCTTTCAGCAGAAAATGCCACTCGTGAGTCATTCTGCCTTGGATTGGTATTACGTGTGACCAGGGTGGATCTGGTCTCTTGCCGGCTGTTTATTTGGACCGTTTCCTCCATCTTGCCATCAACTTAGCCAGGAGGGCGCCTGGGCCCGGCTGAGAAATGGAAAGCGGACGATGCCCTTACCGTGAAGGCAAAGCGGGCATCCTTGGTGACGTCCCAGTGCCAGGGGAAGATGGAGGAGCGGCGGCGGCGGCGGTGCCTATGCA
Source organism: Ctenosaura bakeri (assembly GCA_948474755.1). Classification (NCBI taxonomy): domain Eukaryota; kingdom Metazoa; phylum Chordata; class Lepidosauria; order Squamata; family Iguanidae; genus Ctenosaura; species Ctenosaura bakeri. The sequence goes on from CAOLHI010002175.1 coordinate 191,166, forward strand.
AAGAGATTCCGGGCCACCAGAAGTGACCGTCTTCCTTGCTGGCCCCGAAGGTGTCAGAAACGTCATATTCTGCAAGCTCCTGGAAGACCTGTCCAAAGAGACAGCGTGGGATTGTGAGCAGGAGAGTCCGAGGGAAGGCAAAATCACCCTCATAGGATGGAATCCAAGGCAGGGTCGGGGGAAAATGACCGCTTTGGGTGCCAGTTCCTGAATCCCCCCGGCCAAGAGGGCCACGTTCACGGGCCCCCACGCTCAGGGGACTGACGCCACGGGCCAGCCGTGATCAGGAGATGCAGGATGCTGTCAATACACCTGCCTGTGGTCCAGAGGTGTATCTAGGGTGGGGCAAGTAGAGCACAAAAAAGGCAACGCCGGAAGATTTAGTGTCAGAGGAGGTGGCAGTGGCAGCAGCCTGAGAGGTATGGGCACAACTCCCAGACTTATCACAGAATCATAGAATCCTAGAGTCAGAAGAGACCACAATGGCCATTGAATTCAACCTCCTTCTGCCATGCAGGAACAAACACTCAAAGCCATCCCAGCCAATGGCCATCCAGCCTCTCTTAAAAACCTCCAAAGAAGGAGGATCACAGAATCATAGAGTTGGAAGAGACCCCAGGGGCCATCCAGTCCAACCCCCTGCTATGCAGGAACACACACCAAGGCTTTCCCTTTGACAGATGGCCATCCAACCTCTGCTGAAAAACCTCCAAAGAAAGTGACTCCACCACACTCCATGGAGGCAGCAGCAGATTCCACTGCTGAATGGCTTTTACCATCAGGATGTTCTTCCTGAGGTTCAGGTGGAATCTCTTTTCCTGCAGCTTGAATCCATTGCTCCGTGTCCTTGTCTCCGGAGCAGCAGGAAACAAGCTTGCTCCATCTTCAACATGACATCCCTTTAGATATTTAAACATGGCTATCATGTCTCCTCTTAACCTTCTTTTCGTCAGGCTAAACATCCCCAGCTCCCTAAGCCGCTCCACATGGGGCTTCATGGTTTCCAGACCCTCCACTATTTCGGTCACCCTCCTCTGGACACCTTCCAGCTTAGCCATATCCTTCCTGAACTGTGGTGCTCTTGCCCTAGGTCTCTGCTGTGGTCTACCACATAACACTGGCTGGCTACTTGCCGAAACAGCTTGAACATGGAAAGAGATGGGCCACCAAGCTCTGATCCAAGGAGCTCTTGTTGACTTCTTGCCTTCTGGCTGTTCAACCAACTTCCTGGGGACCACCAGCCCTGCTGCCCTGTGGCATCCCAGGTCCAACTCCACCCCAGCAAGAAGAAGTAACTTGCCTTGGCAGAGGTCATCTGGAAGCCTGGCTTAAGGAGGTAGACGCTTTTATCCACGGCGGCCAAGCAGACGCAGCTCCCCTTGGCGGCTTGCAACTTGATGGCCACGGAGTCGCCCGGCCGGGTCTCGTTTGCTGAAAATGCCACCGAAACCTGGCATTGAAATTAAAAGAAGGAGAAGAAGCAGCAGCAGCACAGCCGTGCCCCCTGCCCACGTGCCCACCGGGAGGGCCCGAAGGCTGCCAGACAGGCCCCTTGTACCTGATTCTCAAAGGAGGGCTTGACGGAAAACTGGAGGCTGTCGGCGACCCCTTCGCCATCCTCCCGGACGTAGTAGGCGAGGAGGCGGCCCAGAGGGACCATGCGGGGGGTGACCGGGAAGCGGAGGGAGGTCGTGCAGGTCTCCGGAAGAGGGGCCGGACGCGTCGGGGCTAAAGGACCAGAGGAGGAAAGAGCTGAGAGACGATGACCACTAGTGAGCGCTGCCAAGGCTGCATCCTCAAGGAGCCTTAGGACTACGAGTCGTTCCTCCCACGGCAAAGGGCCAGGGAGAGGCAGCTGGGAATAACCCCCTGGTTCTTTTATTAAAAAATCTTTTCTCCAAGAAATGTATTAATTAGTTAAATGTTTATTGCTTAATGAACTATGTCTAGGAGTTGTTGACGTTAAAACCAATAGAGTCATAGAGTTGGAAGAGACCCAGAGGCCATCCATTCCAACCTCCTTCTGCCATGCAGGAACACACACTCAAAGCCCCCCCAGCAAATGGCCATCCAGCCTCTACTTAAAAACCTCCAAAGAAGGAAGAGATTCCACTGCTGGACAGCTCTGACCATCAGGAAATTAGGTGGAATCTCTTTTCCTGTAGTTTGAATCCATTTCTCCATGTCCTAGTCTCCGGAGCAGCAGAAAATGAACTTGCTCCATCTTCAACATGGCATCCTTTCAAATACTTAAACAGGGCCATCATGTCCCCTCTTCACCTTCTCTTCTGCAGACTAAACATCCCCAGCTCCCTAAGACATTCCTCAGAAGGCTTCATGGCTCCCAAACCCTCCACCATTTTGGTCACCCTCCTCTGGACATGTTCCAAAAAAAGGGCCTTCCTCCACAAGGACAGCTAATTGGCCCAGCTGCCATTTGAGGGGTGTGTGTTTGTGTGTAGTCTGCCCCCCACCCCTAAAAGGAATCACATCTCCCCTCGACATCCCACCCCTGCCAAAGTCCCAAAGATAAGTCCGTGCCTGCAAGGTGCGTGAGGCGAACGCTTCTGCTCCCCGAAGGTGGTGGTGCCCTGGGGGCAGCCCTCCGGCTCCTCTCTTGGGTAACGTTCCCGGGCTGCACCCCTGAGAGGACAATGTTCCCCCGCGAGACCACCTCGTAGTGGAGGGTGAAGTTGCACGGGCAAGTGGACTTCACAGCAATGGAGGCCTCCTCTCCCACCTGGGAAGAAAATGCCAGGAAAAGATGTTGCTGCCGCCGCCATGGGGCTGGGGAGAAACCCTCTCCCCACGGAACCCAAGGGAACTGCTACGAGGGTGCAGAGCCCACGACCAAGAAGCCAAAGGGGTGTCTTTTTTGCCAAGGGTAGAGTTAAACGGTGAAACTCGGTGCCACAAGATAGAACGATGGCTGCCCACTTGGATGGCTTGGATAGGGACGGAGAGCTTTCAAGGCTACTGGGAGGGCTATAGATGGCCTCTCCATGCCAGTGGCTGGGGTCCTGGTGGGCTTCACCACCCATTGGCAGCCAGATGCCCCCGTTGTGAAGCCCACCAGGGCACTTGAGCTTGGTGAATGTTTGGGAGCATCTCTCTCCGCTCTTCTGATTTGGGGTGAATGAAGTTGGAACTTAGGGCTTGGAAAGGGGTCGCCTGACCGAACGGGCCTTGCTTCTGACTCAGCTCCAGGGCTCTTCCAAAAGGGCAGGAGACCAAGAGGTCCCAGGAGCAGCCCAGAAACGGAGAGGCCGGTGGGTAGAGGCGGGACGGCTCCAGTCTTTCCTTCCTGCCCATCTCCGAGCGGATGATGGAGCCGGGAGCACAAAGCAACAGCTGCCGCTGCAGGAAGGAAATCTCCGGATTCCCCAGCTTGGGTTGGACTTAGATGACCCCTCGGCCGGGGCTGCCACCTGCTACTTCGATCCAAAACGGGCAGGGAAAAAAGAAAGGGAGGAAGCCCCACGGGATGTTCCACTTGGCAGGAAAGTTTCCATCATGTCTCAGCCAGGAGAGCTCAGCCAGCCTCTACCGGGCAGGGGAGGGGGCTCTCCTCCCTTCGCCCCACAGAGAGTTGCAGCAGCTAAAAAGTTGAATTTGCCCCCGGGGGCAAGTTGAAAGAGGCCCCTGCTAATTTTCTGAAACTCTGAACTCCCTCCCTCCCTCCATTGGGGTCAGAAAGGGCTCTCCTTTTCACACGTCCAAGGAAAAAAGCAGGTGTCCAGCTCTCCAGCCACCTTGGGGACAGGAGGGATAAGTTAGCTTGGGAGTAGGGAAACCGAGCCCTTATGGGGTCCCAATCCAGCCCCCCAGGCTTCTCCCCTCCTTTCTCAAGGGTACTTAGTGGCTTTCCAGGTTTTGCATGAGGTTTCCTCACCCTCGCTCTTCCAAAAGCTGCAAAATGTATGTCTTTGGCCCCAGACGGCACTGCACGGATGCAGCCACCCAAGAGCATCTCTGAAACTAAAACTGGCAGAGGCTGGGGGGCACCCGACTCAACATTCTCCCTCCAACCCCAGACAACCTGTAAGCCTTGGAAACCCCAAAGCAACCTGTAGCCGCCCCTTCCTGGGTCTTACCTGGAAGGGTTTGTCTGGCATCTGCAGCTGAAGGTGGCAATTGCTAGGCGAGTACCAGCTGCTGATGGACAGGTAACTGGGCAGGTACTGGTCTCTGGCCGGCTTCCCGTTGAGGGCGATGACTTTGGTCTCGAGAAAGGGAGGAAAGCTAGAAAGTCACTCTGAGCGCCGCTGCCTCCCGTCCCACCAGGCCCACCCATGCATCTTCCCAGAGTCTGGGGTTTGCTGCTCTTCTTCTTGGTAGCATTTCATAATTTCTTACGGTGCCGCCATGGCACTAGGTTGCTTCCCCCCGAACCCATCAGAGACCTCTGACTGCCAGCAGTGACCCCCGTGGGGTCTCCCTTCCCTTCTCTAACCCCAATTCCTCACCAGGGACACATCTGCAAGCGAGGAAAGTGTCCTCGTCCCACAGCATGGGTCCCATGCCATTACCACCCGGTCTCAAAGCACGTGCAGAGGGTCCCTTGGCCACACATTCCCAGCGACCCCTTCCTTGTCTCCCTGATGGTCCAAGCAGGCCTTGGACGGGCCCCCCAAGTGCCGGGACTTGGGGTCTTCACCCACCTCTAGCCAGACGAACTGGGCAACGGGGGGAATGGAGGGGATTTCGAACTCCACCAGGCCGCCGTGGGAAACCAGCTCGCTTGTGAAAATGTTCTCCTTGGGAGCGAGTTCGGCTTTGATCCGGATGGTCACCCCATTGGCGGGGCTCCCGTCGGGATAGGTGACCTCCACCTGGAGAGCCGAGAGATGAAGGAACATGGTACTCCGGACGGATGGATCTCAGCGGGGAGAAGGGAGACGTTCTCGAAGGATGGAGGTGCAATAATAATAATAATAATAATAATAATAATAATAATAATAATAATTAATAATATTTATATCCCGCCTCTCCTGACGGATCGAGGCGGTACTACAACACTGCATCAAATACATTAAATGAAATGACTCGTTGGCAATGAAAGCCAACGAGCTTGGGAAGTTACTTTACTTTTTAAGAGCAATTCATTATGCACCTTGTTGAAACAAGCCCCAAACAAGTTAACTCATTACTGTCACATAATTCCTTTTGGTGCCTCGTTTTCTTATTCAGCAATTGACCCACTAGTGGGAGGGTGACAGTTCCTACTTCTTTTTTGGGGGAATCTAACTAAAATCCAACCTAAAATATAAAACACCCTTCTAGTGTTAAGAAATCCCCCTCGAAAACGCCCCCCAAGATTAATATGATTAATATGATTAATATGATAATATGGATAAGATATTTATGTAACACTAGATTATTTCTGATTGTTACTGTTTTTGGTCAAAGTGTCACAGCATTGTTTCAGTAGAGATTTAAGGTGATTGCGATGAAATAATGTTCAATTAATTTTAGAGTTCGAATAGAAGATTAATATCAGAAGACCTGAGAATTCGTAATATTGTTAGGTAAGAACTATTTAATCAAGGATTTGATAATATTAAAGATTCTGAACTAGGTTTATTTTTTTGTGTTTGATTAATGATCGATTAGTGTTGGGCGGTATTAATATGTATTGTTTTGTGTTTGGTATTGGGTGTCAATGTGTATTTTTTGATTTGATTTTTTTGGTGTTAATTTGTAATTGTGTTAATTTGTAATATTATTTTACAAAAAAAAAAAAAAAAGCCACAAAGATCACCTCCAAGTAATGGGAACCTCATCTATTGCCTTGCTGCTTTGCTAATAGTAATTGATGGATTGTTAATTGCTATGTATTTTAAGGGGTTGGTTTAGGTGGGTTGGTGGGTGGGGAGGATTGAGTATGTTTTTAATGTCTTTTAATGTCTTGCAATTTATAATGTATTTCATGTTGTTCACCACCTCGATCCATGTGGAGAGGCGGGATACAAATAAATTTTATTATTATTATTAACTGTAATGCAAAAAGCAACATTGCCCATCATTACACTGCGTTTCAAGGAAACACAGCCCAATGCAAACAATAAAACCATTATTTGTAGCATGCTATTTCCAAGTCCTGCTGTCAAAGTTTGGAACTTAAGTTTGGACCAGGAAAATCTCTGGGGTCTGATGGCTTGGAAAATGGGGGGCTTGGCTTGTCTGTCTTTGCTGAGCCCCTTCCCTGGCAGTCTTGCTTAAAGGGCAAGTTTTTCGTTGACACGCTGACCGACCCACCTGGGACTTCAGAGCCGGGCTGCCTTTGTTTTGCAAGGAAAGCATTTCAGAGGGAGACCATTTGGGGAGGAAAAAGAGGAAAAAAAATAAGTGGGTTTTGCTTTTCTTCCTTCCTTCCCATAACCCAAACACGCTTGCTAGGGAGGCCTCCCTTCTTGCAACAGCTACGGATGTGAGACCGCCCCCCAGAGCAAAAATAGCTCATGCCAAGCTAGGACCGAAATGCACACTGGGCACAGACAGACAGACAGAGACGGACGGCCTCCTCCCGGGTACCACGACCCACTCACCCTCCCTTTGTACGGCAAGCCCGGCTTGAACCTCTTCCGGGTATCCTTGGAGTACTTGATGTCCACCAGCTGCTTCTGGACGGCAGTGGAGTCATCAAACATGGCTTGCCGGCTCCCGTCCGTGCTGGTCACGGTGGCCCAGATGTTCACGGTGCCTCTGAAATGCTCCGGGACGTCAGCGGGCATCATGTCTTTGACGCACACGTCGAAATCCGCAGAGCCGTCAATCTGCCGGGCAGGCCGTGGAAGAGAAAACGAACAAGGGCGTCAGTCTTGGATGGAAACAGGTTGGGGGGACAAGACGGGGAGAGGGGGCCACACAGCCCTATGGAGCTGCTGGCCGTGAAGCAGAGCTCCAAAGCAATTAAGCCGCGTTCACACATTTCGCTCAACGCAGGTACAGTCTGGGGGACACCTGTAGCCAGATGGTTTATTTATTTATTTGTTTATTAACTAAAATAATTATATCCCTCGCCCAGTCTATCTCTCCCCAGTGGACACAATCACTCCTGAGTGCTCCCTCCTACCGAGTGGAGCCAACAAGCTCCCTAGAGGTGAAACAAGCGAGACTGAGGGCCCTTCCGCAATACGCTGTTATAGTGCTATTATTCCACTTCCAACCCCCCGTGCAATTCTGGAGTCTGCAGTTTATTGAGGCCAATGAGCATTCTGGCTGAGAATCCTAAATGCCCCTCCCTAAATTGCAAACCCCAGGATTCCATACAGGATGTTGAAAGTGGAATAATCGCGGTGTAACAGTGCAGTGCGGAAACGGCCTATGTTTCCAGACCCCTGAGGTGCTGTTTTGCAGCTTTCAGATCCTGAGGGGTTTATTCAACCTCCCACCGGGAAGGAATATACAACAGCAACATGCTAAAGAAATGCCCCCCAACCTGGCCTTTCAGGGCCTCCAAGGAAGGCGATTCCACTCTCAAATAGCTCTTGCAGTCAAGAAGTTCTCATTTCTCCAGTACACAAACTGAACATCTCCCCACTGCCCACACCAACTCAGCAGTGACTGGGAAAAGCTGCTTGCTTGGACTACAAACCCCAGAATCCCCATCGGTGCAGCCCAAACAAGGGGCCTGTGGAAGTTGTGGTCAAACAAAGTTACTTTGGCTTCCCTCTGCCCTCCGGTTGCTCTACTCACTTCGGTGGTTTTGAGGACGGGGTGCCCCGCTTCGTGCCGGTAGTACCCCACTCCGTTGACCGTCATGTTGACCGTCAGCCGTCCCACCACCGGTTTCCCAAACGTGTACCTGGAAACAGAAGAGCCACGCTGGATGGAGTTCAGCATTCATCCAACTGCCCAAAAGGGACAAAGTCAACAGGCAGAACATGCCCAAACCCATCATCTCATGTGCCCAACAGCTGATCTATAAAAATGCCAGAAATGATGTACTGCCATGCACACTAGTAGCATTGGATGGCCCTGTTCTGCTCCATAAATGTGACCAATTCCCATCTAAAAGTCACACTAGTTGCTAACCAATGCTACACCTTGTGGCAATGAGTTCCACCATTTTGAAGACGGAGTCCACCCTTGTTTTACGTGCCCAGCATTCAGTTCGGGCAGACGGGAACCACAAGGGCTCAAGTATTTGGGGAGACCAGATTTCCCCCTCCACTCTTCTCCTCCAAAAAGTTCAGTAACAGTGGGCACCCAAGTGTACCAAAACCAAGCTCTGGGATTAAGGAGCCGGGCTTTGCTGCTGGGAGACAAGAAGGTATAGGTGCAACATCTTTCTGCTACTGGGAAAAAATCCAGAGGATTTACTGCCTGCATGCATGCTTGTGGAGACCCTCTCTTGGAGGCAGAGCCCCTCTGCAAGGGTTTTGTGGTGTGGGCACCACAGTTCAGGAAGGATATGGACAAGCTGGAACGTGTCCAGAGGAGGGCGACCAACATGGTGGAGGGTCTGGAAGCCATGAAACCCTACGAGGAGCGGTTGAGGGAACTGGGGATGTTCAGTCTACAGAAGAGAAGGTTAAGAGGGGGCGTGGCAGCCATGTTTAAATCTTTGAAGGAACGTCATGTTGAAAATGGAGCAAGCTGGTTTTCTGCTGCTCCGGAGACGAGGACACGGAGCAACAGATTCAAGCTGCAGGAAAGGAGATTCCACCTGAACCTCAGGAAGAACTTCCTGACGGTCAGAGCTGTCCGGCCGTGGAATCTGGTGCTGCCTCCATGGAGTGTGCTGGTGTCTCCTCCCCCTTTGGAGGTTCTTAAAGAGAGGCCAGATGGCCATTTGCTGGGAGTGCTTTGAGCGCGCAGAAGGGGGTTGGCTGGGGTTGGTCTCTTCCAACTCTGTGGTTCTATTATTCTATGAAAATGGCCTGGGAAACGGGGTGAGGCAGCATGCTGGAATGAGGACGCTGTAAGACCCTTCTCCAAATAAAGGTGCATTTGAGAGACCCCCAACGGCACCACTGGTGGGGTACAATTGCCAATGCAGCCCAGGGGAGGTCCACGCATCCCCCCCAACCTCAACAGCACACCGGTACCAGCCCCAATCTGTCCTGGTGCCATGCACCAATTAACAGCCGCCTGTTCCATGGGGCTTCAAAGATCTCACACAGGATGCAAGAACTTTTGCAACAACCCCCTAGACGGAGCATCGGGGGGGGTCCCCCGGCCTCTTTGCTGCCAAGCTCACCTGGCATGGACGGTCGCCTTCTCGCAGCCGTCAAAGTCCCGGATGTACGGAGGCGGCGTGATCCGGAGCTCAAATTTGGGTAAAACTAGTGGGAAGAGAAACAAATAGGAAAAAAGAGAAGAGGAACAGGTGGGGAATTAGGCAACTTTGGGAACAGAACAGAGAAAAGAAAATAACTTTTTCCCGAAACACAAAGCATTACCTTCCCATCACTTGTAAAATGATATTTTTTTTGGACGAAGTGGCCCTTGACAGACGGACCCCGTCGTTCCACAATTAGGTGGAATGTGCATTGTTTTTATATTACTTTCTGTAATTTTTTTGGGGGGGTGGCAGAAAGAAAAGAGACCTACACAACCTGTAATTAAAAAAAAACCCAGCTCCCAGACATTCTTTTAATGATCCATCTTCTACATACCACGGACCAGCAAAGACGGATCCCATTCCTGCGTGGCAGCAAATGATTTTATTTCCAATTTTAAAGGGTTGATGAGATTTGCATGTTGCCTTTCTCCCGGAATGGGATGCAGGGCAGCGTCCAACAATAAATTAAAATATTAAAACATTAAAACAGGATTAAAACAATTTAAAAAAAAAAACATTAAAAGCACTAAAAACCTAAAAAAGAGACTAAGTTCCAACAGAAATGTCTGGACTTGCTTCTGCACCCACCTTAAGACTGATGTGCAACAAAAGAGACAACGTACACTTATTTTTTTGGTTATTTATACATTTGCTCAGATGGTTGGAAGCTCGGATTAGTCTAGAGAAAGTGCAGCGACCAGGATATTTGAATTTATCCAGGAATCTGTAAACTGGTAAGATTTGTTATATGTATAATGTTCTATGAACTTGATGAATTTTACATATATTTGCTGTTCTTTTGTATCACATTGTATTTGTTTTTAATACAAGCCAAGCAATTTACAAACAGGCCGAAATGCACTGGACTTACAAGCCCGTGGAGCCTATCCCTTCTTTTCTAATTCATTATATGTGCTTTCCAGTATTTATTCCTGTTCCAACTTTAAAAGAGCCATCTGAGGCGCTCAACCAGCTCGAGGGACAGGATCCAGCACCCTTTAAAGTTCGGACTCGAACACGGAGCGGACTCGCTGCCTTCATGGATCTCTGCAGGCATTGGTTCCCACCGCTAAAATCAGACTCTGCAAAGAGATATACGGGGACCTCCCGCTTTGCCAGAAACTGTTCTCCGCCGGAGGCAGTGGGGATGATGGGGATGACAGTGCCGACTTTCAAAACGGGCCCTTCTTGTCCCCCAAAGTGTGGCCTCTCCTGTAAACTCACCGTATTTCTGAACCTCAAACGACCTGTTGTACTTGTGCCCTTGCATTTCGGCAAAGATCAGCCACTCTCCAAACACCGGCTGGTCGGACAACGGAAAACTCATGTTCAGGACGCCTGGCGGGCAGAGACGGGGAGGCAGAAAGAAGCCACTGAGCCTCAGCAAAAAAAATGGGGCCACCACAAAGAGGCATGAAAGAAGGACCCCCCCGAGGATCCCCCCAAAGAGAACCCACCCTTCCTCCAGGGGGGACACCCCCCCTGAGGATCTCCTCCAGAGAACCCACTCTTCCTCCAGGGGGGACACCCCCCCGAGGATCCCCCCAAAGAGAGCCCACTCTTCCTCCAGGGTGGACCCCCCCTGAGGATCCCCCCAAACAGAACCCACCCTTCCTCCAGGGGGACACCCCCCCGAGGATCCCCCCAAACAGAACTCACCCTTCCTCCAGGGGGACACCCCCCCTGAGGATCCCCCCAAAGAGAACCCACCCTACCTCCAGGGGGGACACCCCCCCTGAGAATCCCTCCCAAAGAGAACCCACCCTTCCTCCAGGGGGGACACCCCCCCTGAGGATCCCCCCAAACAGAACCCACCCTTCCTCCAGGGGGGACACCACCCCTGAGGATCCCCCCTCAAAGAGAACCCACCCTTCCTCCAGGGGAACCCCCCCGAGGATCCCCCCAAAGAGAACCCACCCTTCCTCCAGGGGGACTCACCACAACAAATTGGCTTGAGGTTGTTCCACTCGATTATCCGAGACCCTCGAGGATCCTGAGAAGAGAGACGGGGATGCCTTCAGACTAACCAACTGCTCAACATTTCTGCCCCCCTCGCCAGACTTCTCCCCAAGAAGTATCAGACCCCAGACCCTTCCGGGAGTCCCAGCCAGCCCGACCAATGGTTGGGGGTGACATGAATCCCAAGGGTGCATCCATGGCCGTCTCTACTTTTTCTCCAAAAGAAACCAAGGCCATCTCCACACTAGACTGTTATAGTGCTATCATCCCACTTTCAGCATCCTATGGAATCCTGGGGTTTGCAGTTTAGGGTGGGGCCCTTGCAGTTTTAAGCAGGGCCCAACAAGCACACAGACCCAAAAATCTGGAATAATACTCTGTCCAGTTCTGGGCACCTCATTTCAAGAAGGATATGGACAAGCTGGAGCGTGTCCAGAGGAGGGGGACGAAATGGTGAAGGGTCTGGAAGCCATGAAGCCCCATGAGGAGCGGCTGAGGGAGCTGGGGATGTTTAGTCTGCAGAAGAGAAGGTGAAGAGGGGACATGAGAGCCATGTTTAAATATCTGAAGGGATGTTATGTTGAAGACGGAGCAAGCTTGTTTTCCGCTGCTCCAGAGACTAGGACAAGGAGCAATGGATTCAGGCTACAGGAAAGGAGATTCTACTTGAACCTGATGGTCAGAGCTGTCCGGCAGTGGACTCTGCTGCTACCTCCATGGAGAGTGTTGGGGCCTCCTCCTTCTTTGGAGGTTTTTAAGCAGAGGCTGGATGGCCATCTGACCAAAGGGGGGCTTTGATGTGGGTCTTCTTGCATGGCAGAATGAGGTTGGACTGGATGACCCCTGGGATCTCTTCCAACTCTAGGATTCTATGATTCTAAGTGCTGACTTAGCCTTCACCTTGGATTCAGCAACCAAAGACTTTCAACGTGCAAAAACCGCCGTGCAAGGTTGCAAGTCACAAGAGGGTGCGTCTGTACCCACAGCAAGCTCTTATTTATCACGGGGGCTTCCACTTTCTTCCTCCAGCCACATGATCTCCACAAGGGGCCTGTGCAGAGACGCCTGGGCCAGAAGAGCTTGGAACAGTTACATTTTCAGAGTTGGTGAATATCCTGGCCGAGGGATTCAGGGGACATTGCAGCCCCAAAGAATTAGGGGAGGACGAGGGTCCCCCAACTGCCTTGCTGGTCTGGGGTGGGGGGCTTCGAGGAGGGTCTCGCCCGATGCCTGCCTAACACTCACCATCACGTAAGCTTCAATCTGAAAAAGAGAAAGAAGGAAAGAAAGAAAGAAAATCAGTCACTTTTTTTGGTACAACATTCCGGTTAGGGTGGCGTGTTTGCTGTGAATTTTTTTTATCATTTAATTAAGATAATTTTCTGATTATCTTGTAATTGAAGAAATTTTGGAATGTTACACTTATCCAGATAGGAAAAAAAAAATCTGGGGTTGCATTATGAAATGACTCCTGAGTTGCTATCTCTTTTCTATAATGAATGAGGATTTAGAGAGAAAAAGGCTGGGAAATTATTATTTTATAGGATGGCTGGAGCCGGAACGGTCACAGCTCAAAAGGGGGAAAGAGAAAACTCTCCCCCAATAACAGATTGGGAGATGAAGCTGTTTGCTGTGCCTTTTAAAGGAGAGCTACCCTTTTAAACTTTAGATCCAAGAGTGGATCCACCGCTCCCACACATGGAAGATCCCAACATGCTGGGAGAAGCATGCAAGTGTTCTCTTGTGATGTGGCACACAAGTGCCGTCTCCAAAGCCCTCTCCAAAGCCCCTTGCCCACATCCCCTCCTTCCGCCCTCCACAAAGGGACTCTGCTGGTTTAGGAATACACAACCAATGCAGAACCAACACAACCCCAAAGGTGGTTGGACTCCAGCTCCCATAATCCCTGACCACCAGTGATGTAGACTCGAGTCGACTGACTCGGACTCAAGTCGGACTTAGGTTGCTTCAGTGACTCGACTCGATTCGGCACCAAACGATGCACTGACTCGACTTGTGACTTGTATTTTTTTAGTGATTAATTTGCTGCCCTTGGATTCAGTAATATAACGCATTGATCCAGAAACCTTACAAATTTGAACAATGCTTCCCTCTCTTTTTGCCCAGGGGTCACACGGCAATCTGTCTCAAGCCCAAAGTGTGGGCCCATTTCTCGGAGGGGAACAGCAAATAGGGTAACCATTTCCAGAGCTGCAGAGGGCAAAATCGCAAATGCGGACGGGCGATGCTGCTTAAATTGTTAAAACTGACTTTATCGGACTCTGTCCAGAAATTCTGGACTACAGCTTGGGATATAAAGTTGGCTTGAGACTTGACTTGGAAGCATCTTGCAAGGACTTGAGACCTGACTTGAGACTCGGAGTAAAAGACTTAAATGCATCACTGCCGACTACTGGCCACGCTGGCGGTCTAGGGCCACCAAGAGTATCCGGGGGCAAAGGGGGAGAACCAGTGGGCTGCCAGCACCCTCTTTTGTGGAAGGAACGGCACGCACATCTTTAAGCGGGGAGCTACGTGTTCACCTCCACCAAACCCAATCCCTCCACCAAGTGGATCCTCACCCTCTCGTTGACAGGTCTCAGGTCCGGGCTGACGGTGAAGACATTGATCAGCACTTTAAAAGAAAAGGAGCAGAAAAGGCGAGTTAGGAAGGGGCTCTCCTGCTGAACATGTCCCAAGAAGGCAGCCCTCCCTTGGCCCCCTGCCCACCTTTCTGCTTTGGCCGGTAGATGGGCTTGTCTGTCTGGATGAAGACGGAGGCCCCCTTGCTGTCCACGGTGACCGTCGTGTGGTTGTAGAAGATGTAGCCGTCGTCTGCCAAGTGCCGGTTGCCCCACACCTTCAAGTGGGCCTGGCCCCGGAGCCCCGCCGGCACCTGGGAAACAAGCCAAGAGCCGTTGCTGGCCACCAGCCTTTCCTTGCTGCGCCAGGGCAGAGATCAACACGGTCAAGTGGGGAGGGGTCCTTCCTGTGGACACACAGCCCGTGCCACTCCCTCACGCTGGAGGGAGACAGTTCGCCTATGAGGTTTTGTGTGCATGGGTGTGTTTATATGAGCCCAAATGCCATTCTGAGCTCTTTCAGGGTGGGAAAGACTTTTGTCTCCCACCCCTCCATGGTTCCCCACAGGCAAGGAAGGCTGGGTTCAGCTTCTCCACCCCTGGCTGCAGCGCTGTGGGGAGAGAGGAGGAATTCTGTGGGGCCCAGAGAACCCAAAAAGACACACATGCCAGTGACAGCAACATCTGGCTGCCGCTAAAATGCTCCTGGCCCGTTCAGACTTTCAACTCAATTTCTTCACCCACGGGCTCTCCGGTGCCATCCGCCCTTGCAAGCACAGCCACCCGTTTCAGCACCGGTAGTCCAAATACAATCCACCCTCCACATTTGCAGGTTTCACTTTTGCAGATTTGATTATTTACGGATTATTTGCGGTCACCTCTGCTGCCATTTTTCATAGGGACTGCAAAGCTCGTGAGATTGAGAAACTGCAAATGAGGCCTGTAGGTCCCTCTTAAATATGGCGTGGGGAACAGCGGAGGGGGCCATAAGCCCCACCGGCCCCCCACTTCTGCCTTGTGAAAGAACCCTGGTGCCTCAAAGGAATCCACGGTGGGTTGAATATGGTGATCATACTTTTTGTGTGTGTTAAATATGGTTTCGGAGGGCCTGGAGTTATTCATAGTTTTTCCACATTGACAGGGGTCCTGTGCCCCTCACCACAGCCAACATGGAGGGAGGACTGTACATCTGGGAGGCCTCAGGCAGCTTTAGAAAACTGCTTTACAAGCTTCCAAAATGGAGGAGGACGTTGCAAACAGACAAGTCTGCTGGGAAAAGCCAGTCCTACAATTTCCCAGCCTGTGTTCTGGTGGTCACCACCCTTAAAAAGCTCTGGAAGAAACACAGCAGCTCTATTTTGCTGGAGAGCATACATTATACAAGCATACATTGATCAAGAAAAGGAAATCTGAGAAAAGGAAGCCAAGAAGGACATTGCCCATGCCATACGCAGTCATTCCAGGGATGCACACAGCACCTTCCTGCAGTACAGAGAGCTCCTTTTTTGACCCATTTCAGCAGACTCCCAGTTCAGTTTTGGCTCCTGCGGACACAGAAGCAACCTGACTGAGCTGGAGCAAACCAGGGCAGCTCAGTCCAAGGAGCAGAAGCTGAGCGGCCGCCCCCAGCAAAGCCCTTCCAGCAACCGGAAATGGCCACAGCCTGTTTCTCCGTCCAGGCCGGGGCGAGGCTGGGAAAGCAGAGGGGCAGGGATGGCGAGGGAAGGTTCCAAGGCCTGACCTCTTGGCAACGGGTGCCGCACGATGGGAGTGCACACACACGGAAGAGCTGCCAAGGAATGTGTGGTCTTGGATGCAGCTCCAGTTCAGAAAGATACCTCTCATGTTTGCCAAGGTTTTGCAAGGACTTCAGACCCAAATAGCAGAGAGAGGCAGAGAGAGGAGACCAAAACCCCGTTCCTAAAGCAGCAGCAAACTCGCAGTCCCCTGCTCCCCAGTGCAAGCAGATGCAAGACTGGGGGTGCCTGGAGAGACCCCTTCCCCGTTTAACAGAACAACTCCAGGAAGGTTGTCTTCTCGGGTACTTTTGCCATGGGGTCTGCCTCCTATTCCAGAGCAAACACCTTCCACTCATTTCTAAAAACATCTCCATGGCCGTCCTTTTCTCTCCTCCTCAGCATCCCCCACCCCAAAAAAACCCCTCCCGCCGCTTTGGCCCATCTCAGCCACTTACCTTAAGCTTGATTGTTCCCTTTCCTGTGGGAGAGAAGAGGAGAGCAGTCAAAGCCTTGGTAACTTTTCCTTTCCCCCAAAGAGCCAAAGGCCATTTCCGCTCTACACTGTTTATAGTGCCATTATTCCACTTCCAACCTCCTCTGGACTTCCAGGGTTTGCACTTTAGGGAGGGAATGTTAGAATTCTCCGCTCTACACTGTTTATAGTGCCATTATTCCACTTCCAACCTCCTCTGGATTCCCAGGGTTTGCACTTTAGGGAGGGGACGTTAGAATTCTCAGCCACGGAGCTCTTTGGCCTCCCCAAACTACAAACCCCAGAATTCCACAGGAGGATGCTGAAAGTGGAATCATAGCACTATAACAGTGTAGTGCAGAAATGCCCAAAGTCTGGGTTGTCCACAAGAGTCCCCCCCGCTCCTAGCAAAGGTACCGAGGAGGTAAATCTACTGTGATCTTTAGCAAGATAACCAAAGGGAGTGGGAGAGAGATATATCTTTTGAGTGCACAGTTCACTGTTCTGCTAGGAAGCAAGACAGCAAAAACAAGGTCCAAGATTGCCCCCGGATTGGGGAGCATTCCTCAGACAGGTGCTCCCCAAAACAAACTCTCAGCTCCAGGGGCTCACGGGGGACCCACGGCAAGGGCTTCCCACCAGGAGAAATGCAACACCCGGCACGGCTGCTAGTGCTTTGAGGGACTCAATCTGCAATCCAGTCTACACTACAGCAGTTTGGTCCCTTCTATCGAATCCCTGGATTTGCAAGGTACGAAAAGCTACCTGGAACTCCCCGCTATGGAGCCAGTAACTAGGGAGGAATGGGCAAGGGCTGTCCAGCAGCAAAAAATTCCCTGACCCTCCCCAGACCACAAATCACAGAATTCCCCAGGAGGGACACCAGGCAGTGAGATTTCCAAGCGTTTTAACAGACAGAGAGCCTTTTGGAAGCACGAAACATTTCCAGTTCTCATGCAGCAGTGAAAAAAAAAAAAATTCTGCTGGCAAAGAGCATTGAGATAATGGAATTATTTTCTTAAGCAGGGATGAATCATTTTGGAATGGCCCATTTTCAAGGTTACTGCTTTGGTTTTGCTTTTTAAACGGACGGAAAAGCAGCCAAGGAGAGAGCAGCGGAACGAAATGCGGAAAGTTTGGTGGCGGGCGCAGAAGGCCACCAATTAATCTGCATCATTCCTTTGTTAAGTATGAGTTCCTGGAAGTACTAGGGAGCTTCTGAATGTTAGAACGGGCAAATATTTTAAGACGAAAGACGCTTTTCTTTCCTAAAAGACCGGCATTTGCTGAGACCACTAACATCCTCGGAGAGAAGAAATTGTATGGATTATTGTGGGCAGCAAACCAAAAAAAATCATTTTATTATGAAAAAGCCTTTCAGCTGTTATCCTGAAACACTTATTTGGACTAAGCCTGCGGCACACAAAGGAACCTACCTTGAAGTAAACAAGCCTGGTTGAGAGCTAATAAACAAAAATTCTAAGTAAAAGAAAAAAAAATAGAAATAAAATAAAATCGATTTTAAGACTTCGTTTGCACCATTGTACATGCAGGCTTCTAAAAGGCACCTTTATGTCGCCAAGGGTCAAGATGAGGCAAACGGTTCTCTGCTTGGCTACAAAGACCGGAAAAGTTGCGCTTCATTCAAGTTGGGTGCGTGTGTGTTTTAAACACCACAATTATTTACATGCTGCGCTAACGCTAAGCAGTGTTTTTAACAATCATTTTAGAAAGGGAATTGCCCCAAAGAAAAGACTCACGGAATGGATGGAGTGGAGGAGATATGAAAATACAGAATTTGGACAGGTTGACCACCTCCTGCTTCCTTATGACAGAAAATGGCTGTTCTGTATGTCCCACTTGGATCGCTGTGAGTACTGTGACGGATCTCACAGCCGCAGATGGACTAAACCCACCCCTGGCAAACCTGTCAACAACCCGCTGCAGGCAACATGGGACAGCTGCCCCCTTTGACCACCCTTCAGACCCCTTTGCGTGCACGTAAAAGGGGGGCCTACCCACCCAGAACCTTTCCGTGAGCTCTTGCCACCGTCTCTCCTTTGACGTCGAGTTGAACTTGGACCGTCGTCTCCTTGATCGGGTTAAAAACGGTCACGCTGACTGACTCCTCCACTCCCGAGCGGAAGACCGAGGGCATCACCACCAAGTAGCCCCTGGAGGAAAGAAAAAGCCGAAAGAAGGAGGCCTTAGAATCATAGATCACAGAAATGTAGAGTTGGAAGAGACCACAGAGGCCATCCAGTCCAACCCCCTGCCATGCAGGACACCCTCAAAGCACTCCCGATAGATGGCCATCTAGCCTCTGCTTAAAAACCTCCAAGGCAGGAGACTCCACCACACTCCGAGGCAGCAGATTCCACTGCCAGACAGCCCTGCCCATCAGGAAGTTCTTCCTGAGGTTCAGGTGGAATCTCCTTTCCTGCAGCTTGAATCCATTGCTCCTTGTCCTGGTCTCTGGAGCAGCAGAAAACAAGTCCTCTCCTTCCTCTACATGGCATCCCTTCAAATATTTAAACATGGCTCTCCTGTCCCCTCTTAACCTTCTCTTCTGCAGACTAAACATACCCAGTTCTCTAAGTCTATCCTCACAGGGCTTCATGGCTTCCAGGCCCCTCACCATTTTGGTCGCCCTCCTCTGGACTTGCTCCAGCTTGACCATGTCCTTCTTAAATTGGGGTGCCCAGAACTGGACACAGGATTCAAGATGAGGTCTAACCAAAGCAGCCTTAGCAAAAACAGAAGGGGCAGCACCTCCACTCCTTTCTCTGAGGGGCCCCTCCCAATCCCAAATGAGAGAGAAGCAGGGAGACTTACTGATTTCAAGGCAAGGAGAAACATTTTTTATTTAGTTGCATTCCTAACCCATGTTTTCTCCTCCAGTGCACTAGACTGTTATAGTGTTATTATCCCACTTTCAACATCCTACGGAATCCTGTAGGCCTCAAAGGCCCCTTCCTAAACTGCAAACCCCAGGATTCCATAGGATGTTGAAAGTGGAATAATAGCACTATAACAGTTTAGTGCAGAAATGGCCTAAGAAGTAATTCATTGCACTGATGCCTTTGTCTACTTCTGCTTGCTGATAGTTAGTATCCCTCTGTGTGCATGCATATATTTTGCTTTTTGGATATTTATATATTTAT
Organism: Ctenosaura bakeri; assembly: GCA_948474755.1. Lineage (NCBI taxonomy): Eukaryota > Metazoa > Chordata > Lepidosauria > Squamata > Iguanidae > Ctenosaura > Ctenosaura bakeri. The sequence continues at coordinate 210,371 of CAOLHI010002175.1, forward strand.
CTCTGCCTATACTGTCTACACTGTTACTTTTTTGTTGCTCCTTGCATGCCTTTAGGAAGCAAAACATTTTGCACTGACTGTTGCAAGGTATGGAGGAAAAGAAAGCAAAAGAGGGAGAAGTTCTGTGATTCTGGATTGCGCGTTTGTTAACAGCGTCGAAAACCATCTCCGTCTTTTGAGTAAGATTATTGCCGTTCCTACTTGAGATAGAAGTGTGATTGCAACCGATAATTCCTGGGTTGCACGAGTGCAGAGTTTCTGACCTTTTGAGTCTCCAACTCCACCGCAATGGCAAGACAAATGGGTCTCCAAGCTGCACTCAAAGATCTCCAAAGGTGCTGCCCTCCAGATGGCACTGAGACTGCAACTCCCAGTGCTCCTGCCTATGGGCTTTGCTAGCAAATGTGGCTGATGGGGCTTGCAGTTCTGGAGAGTTGTACCATTCTCACCCCACGATTGCCAAGGCCATTTCTGCACTACTGTTATAATGCTATTATTCCACTTTCAATGTCCTGTGGAATTCTGGGGTCTGGAGTTTACAGAGACCAAAGATGCCCCTGACGAAACTGCAATTCCCAGGATTCCACAGGGTGTTGAAAGTGGAATAATAGCAGTACAACACTGCAGTGTGGAAATGGCCCAACCTCACCGCTCTTTTGTTGTTTTCAAAACTGCCCCAAAGGACTCCCTAGCCTATGGCAAAACCTATGACAAGGAGAAAGATGCCTCCTCCCCAATTTTCCCTGTCTTCACAGATCTGACAAGACTCTCTTTCCTCCACAATCATCCCCATCATCTTCAGCCTAGGATCTTATCTCTCCGAAGGAAGGCAGGTACGCTAAGCACACTGGGCTTTGCCATGGATCCATGGGTCATTATAGGCTAATCTATGCCCCTTTCCCTCCTCTTCCTCCTCCCTGTGACTTCATGCTGTCAGCCCCCTCTCTCCCTTGCCGGTCCCACCCTGCCTGCCAAACCCTCCCAGCAGGACCCCCGAAAAAAAGAGACAGCCGGCTTCACGTCACCAGCTTTAAGCCATATTTCAACCGGTTGTTTGCTTGGCGGCGCCAACAGTTGGGTCTCTTTAGCCGATTTAATAGACACCCTGGGGGTGGGAGTGGGGGTGGGGGTCATGCTGTTTTATAGCTCCCAGCCCTGCCTTTTTGCAAATTCCAAACCTTGTGTTTCTTCCTCAGCAAGACTCATTGCCATGGAGATCCCATTACAACGCTGCAAAAGTTCAGCTCTCCGGGGTGTGTCGTCATGCTTACAGATTGCGCCGGGCACACACGGGGCCTGGGGAGGGCAGGAACGCTGCGCAGCTCCACTACCAAGCGAGCCCCCTCCCCAAGAGCTCAGAAAAGCCCTTTTGCTTACTTAAATCCTGGAGCAGTTCTCCACCCAGGCCTACCAGGGATGGGTGGGATGGAGAGAAGAAGAGAGAATCTTTTGGCTCCCCGTGGGGGACACAGCAGCTACGGCCCACGGGCTGCCATATCTCACATGCCTGGGCCACCGGGAAAAGACCTTCCTCCTGGATCTCTCTGTCCTGAAAGCTGGAAGCATCCTCTCCCTTGCAAAAGAAGGCATTCCAGAGTTCCTGGGGAACCCTCCAAGTGTCAGCCTCAGGCGCTCTGGTTAGGTGGGGAAACAAAGTCCTTCAAGCCGCAACAGAGGGAAAAATAGATGAGCAGAGACAGGCAGAGATGGAGGTAAATGCAATATTGAGACAGGGAGAGAGAGGAAGGCAGGCAAAGGCAAAGAGACAGTTGTGCGTAAAGGTAGAGGTACACACCTCATAGATTCGTAGAGCTGGAAGAGACTCCAGGGGCCATCCAGTCCAACCCCCTGCTATGCAGAAACACCCTTCAAAGCATTCCCAAGAGACAGCCACCCAGCCTCTGCTCCTCCAAAGAAGGAGGAGACTCCACCACACTCCATGGAGGCAGCAGCCAATTCCACTGCCAGACAGCTCTGACCGTCAGGAAGTTCTTCCCAAGGTTGAGGTGGAATCTCCTTCCTTGCAGCTTGAATCCATTGCTCCTCGTCCTAGTCTCTGGAGCAGCAGAAAACAAGCCTGCTCCCTCCTCGACATGACATCCCTTCAGATATTTAAACATGGCTATGACGTCTCCTCTTAACCTTCTTTTTTGTCAGGCTAAACATACGCAGTTCCCTAAGCCTCTCCTCATAGGGTCCTCTCCCAGGACTTTTTACAACAGCTCCCCCAGCGCAGCTCACGTTGCAAGCCTGTCTCCATGGTTGGGGGTCACCTGGGGAGGGCAAAGCGGTGGCGGGGGGAGTTCTGCTTGCATTTGTACGCAGGTATGTTAAGAGCCAGTTTGAACACTGTGGAGGGCAAGGCAAGGACGGCATCCCTTTCGTTCTGTGCTTTCAAGTTCTTTCCAGCTTAGCATAACCCCAGGGTGAACCTATGACAGCAGTTTTTGGGGCTGAGAGTATGTGAGGTGCCCGGGGGGGGGCACAAAAAAGCCATGCATATTGGGGTAAGAAGGGAAGGGGTGCAACTTCCACACTTGCCCTAGGCATGTTGACGTCAAGTTCCGTTCGGCCACGGATGCTCACCTTTCGTGCATCACATACTCTCATCGGTTCTCCTTAGGGTCGCCGTGAGTTGGAAATGACTTGAAGACACACAACCAACATGTCCCCAGGGATTTTCTTAGGCAAGCGATCTTCAGGGGTGGGTTTTGCCTCCTCCCAGATCTTCTCGCCAGCCACCCAAGACCCCACTGGACGCCTTCCTCCTCCACCCAGAAGGCCAGTTTTGGGGGTGAGGGGCCACTGCTGCCCAGGGGCTACGTAACCTCCTTTGGCAGAAGATTCTGAGCTGCTCAACGGGGCCAAGGCAGGGCTCCAGGTGGCCATAAAAGCAGGAGACATCTCTCACCGTTCCAAGCATTGCCTCTGGTCTGTGTTTCCAAGTTCTTTCCAACTTAGGGTGAACCTATGATGGGGGTTTCTGGGGCTGAGAGAGTGTGAGGGTCCCAGGGGCACCCAGTGGGTCTCCATGGCCGAGGGGGAACGAAACACTGGTCTCCAGGGGCAGATCTGACTATGGTATGTCCCCCAGCCCCAATGCCAGGGGGATCCCTTGGGGCCGGTCCACCTTTAGGGCAAAGGGAAAAGGGGATGTGATCCTTTTGGGGTCCTCCCAGCAGAGCCGGGGATGTTGTCCTGGATGTCAAGAGGACACACACGCCCCTCCCAGGAAGCCCCCCACATGGACCCAGAGAGGGGGGCTTCAGGGCCAAGGACCTGCCCCCTCTTCTCCAAGACCACCCGGACGGGTGAGTTATGGGGGGAAGGGGATTTTGGACGGAGAGATCCCCCCCACGAGCCACCTGCTTCATGGACGAAATGGATCAGGTGCGCAGAGCCCTTGGCACCCAGGGGGGAGGAAGAGGGCGCTCTGCACATGCTCAAGAGCGCAGAAGGCAGCCAAGAGAGGGAAGGGATGGAGAGGCGCTCTCCTCCCCGACGCGCCAAAGGGAAGGGGGTGCCGAAGAGATCCAACAAAGGGAGAGGGATTTTGGGGGGGGACCCCCTTCCCAGCCAGCCCCTCCGCCGTCCCCCGCCTCCCCGGATCGCGCCCGCCCTGACCTACTTGGCAGGGCTGTTGTGAGCCAGAAGGGGAGGAAAAAGGCTTCCCCCGGCGGAAGCGGAGCCCACCCACCCGATCCGGCCTCGGGGACCCCTGACTCACCGCCGGGCCGGGCCGGGGGCGCCGGGGGGCCACAAGGGGGGCAGCAGGAGCAGCAGCAGCCGCAGCCGGGGTCCCAGCATGGCCAGCGGGCGGAGGGAGGCGGCCGGGCGGCCTCGGACCCTTCCTGCCGTCGGGGCGACTCCGATGCGGCCGCCGCTCGCCGACCCGGGCTCGCGCTTTTGGCCGCCGCCGCGGGTCCTCCGGGGGTCCGCCCCCTCCCCTCCCCTCCCCCCGAGGCCCCGCCCCCTCTGGCGCCTTTGTCCGGGAGGGAGGGGCCGGGGCGTCCGGGGGGGTCTCTGCGCCCCTCCTCCTCCTCCTCCTCTCTGGGGAAGGGCGGGGCGAGGGGTGAGGAGGGGCGTCCCCTTGGCTAGAAAGAGGAGGGGGTCCCCCGTCTCTCCGATCCCCCCTCCAGGGGGATCGAAACCCCTCCCCGCCCCTCTCCTCGGCGTCGACCCCCCTGCAAAGTGGGACAGGCTGAAGCCGGACCCCCGCCCCCCCGGCCAGCCCCCTAACCATTGCACCGCACTGTCTGCCCCCCTTGTCGCGTGCACAGAGGAAGGGGTCTTTCGGGCTACCCCTCCTCACTTTCCCAAGCCTTGCTCCCTGGCCCCCCACTCCTGGAAAGAGGGACCTCGCTGCCTTAGAAGGTGGGGGCTTTGGGGGGACCCCTCCTCACTTTCCCAAGCCTTGCTCCTCGGCCCCCCACTCCTGGAAAGAGGAACCTCGCTGCCTTAGAAGGTGGGGGCTTTGGGGGGGACCCCTCCTCACTTTCCCAAGCCTTGCTCCTCGGCCCCCCACTCCTGGAAAGAGGGACCTCGCTGCCTTAGAAAGTGGGGGCTTTTGGGGGGACCCCTCCTCACTTTCCCAAGCCTTGCTCCTCGGCCCCCCACTCCTGGAAAGGGGGACCTCGCTGCCTTAGAAGGTGGGGGCTTTTGGGGGGACCCTCCTCACTTTCCCAAGCCTTGCTCCTCGGCCCCCCACTCCTGGAAAGAGGGACCTCGCTGCCTTAGAAGGTGGGGGCTTTGGGGGGGACCCCTCCTCACTTTCCCAAGCCTTGCTCCTCGGCCCCCCACTCCTGGAAAGGGGGACCTCGCTGCCTTAGAAGGTGGGGGCTTTTGGGGGGACCCCTCTTCACTTTCCCAAGCCTTGCTCCCTGGCCCCCCACTCCTGGAAAGGGGGACCTCGCTGCCTTAGAAGGTGGGGGCTTTTGGGGGGACCCCTCCTCACTTTCCCAAGCCTTGCTCCTCGGCCCCCACTCCTGGAAAGAGGGACCTCGCTGCCTTAGAAGGTGGGGGCTTTTGGGGGACCCCTCCTCACTTTCCCAAGCCTTGCTCCTCGGCCCCCCACTCCTGGAAAGAGAGACCTCGCTGCCTTAGAAGGTGGGGGCTTTTGGGGGGACCCCTCCTCACTTTCCCAAGCCTTGCCCTTCGGCCCCCCACTCCTGGAAAGGGGGACCTCGCTGCCTTAGAAGGTGTGGGCTTTGGGGGGACCCCTCCTCACTTTCCCAAGCCTTGCTCCCTGGCCCCCCACTCCTGGAAAGAGGGACCTCGCTGCCTTAGAAGCTGGGGGCTTTGGGGGGACCCCTCCTCCCTTTCCCAAGCCTTGCTCCCTGGCCCCCCACTCCTGGAAAGGGGGACCTCGCTGCCTTAGAAGGTGGGGGCTTTTGGGGGGACCCCTCCTCACTTTCCCAAGCCTTGCTCCTCGGCCCCCACTCCTGGAAAGAGGGACCTCGCTGCCTTAGAAGGTGGGGGCTTTGGTGGGACTCCTCCTCACTTTCCCAAGCCTTGCTCCCTGGCCCCCCACTCCTGGAAAGGGGGACCTCGCTGCCTTAGAAGGTGTGGGCTTTGGGGGGACCCCTCCTCACTTTCCCAAGCCTTGCTCCTCGGCCCCCCACTCCTGGAAAGAGGGACCTCGCTGACTTAGAAGGTGGGGGCTTTTGGGGGACCCCTCCTCACTTTCCCAAGCCTTGCTCTTCGGCCCCCCACTCCTGGAAGGAGGGACCTTGCTGACTTAGAAGCTGGGGGCTTTGGGGGGGACCCCTCCTCACTTTCCCAAGCCTTGCTCCTCGGCCCCCACTCCTGGAAAGAGGGACCTTGCTGACTTAGAAGCTGGGGGCTTTGGGGGGGACCCCTCCTCACTTTCCCAAACCTTGCTCCTCGGCCCCCCACTCCTGGAAAGAGGGACCTCACTTCCTAAGAAGCTGAGGGCTTTTGGGGGACCCCTCCTCACTTTCCCAAGCCTTGCTCCTCGGCCCCCACTCCTGGAAAGAGGGACCTCGCTGACTTAGAAGAGGGGGATCTGTTTAATTAATTTTTCCTATACTACAAATCTTTGGAATAAAGGGGTTGAAAATTTGGCCATTTCTGCGCTACAGTCTTATAGTGCTATTAGTCCACTATTGAACCTCCTATGGAATCCTGGGGTTCACAATTTAGGGAGGGGCATTTAGGTTTCTCCACCACGGAGCTTTTTGGCCGCAGGAAACTACAAACCCCAGGATGTTCAAAGTGGAATAATCGCACTAAATGTCGTGTGGAAAGGCCTCAATCCAGGGTGGTGAGTTTGCAAGACCTGAGCTGGGCTGTTCATAAAAGGGTGACTTGGGGGGGGAGGCTCTCATTAGGGGGGTCTCCGTGGGTCCCACAAACCCATGGCTTGACAGAGCAGCTAAAAATCCCACTGCCATTCCAGGCTGCATCAAGAGAACCCTAAAGTCCAGATCGAGGGCTGCTCCGCTGCCACAGAAAGGCCTTTTCCGCGCTAGCCTGTTATAGCACGATGATTCCACTTTCAACATCCTATGGAATCCTGGGGTTTGCTGTTTAGGGAGGGGCCGCCAAGGCTTTTAGATGAACTCAAAGACCCCTCCCTAAACTGCAAACCCCAGGATTGCATAGGATATTGAAAGTGGAATCATTGCGCTATAAAAGGCTAGTGCGGAAAAGGCCAAAGGCAGGCTATACAATAAACAATAAACAAAGTCTGCTCTAGTCAGGCCAGACTTGGGACCCCATGTTCAATTTGGGGTCCCCTCGTTCAAGAAAGGTACGGACAGGCTGGCCTGTGTCCAGAGAAGTCCAGCTTAAGGCCGTTTCCGCACCAGCCTGTTATAGTGCTATTATTCCACTTTCAACATCCGACGGAATCCGGGGGTCTGCAGTTTGGGAGGGGCCTCCAACAACAACTGGGCTGCACCGGTGACGTTTCACCTGCGTAACCGAAATGCACGGGGGTTGCACTTTCTTGGGGAGGGGGGGTGTCCCCATCTTTCTTGTGTAACCTCCAAGAAAGGACAAGCGTAAGTCATCTACAATGTTGGGGATGGCTGAGCGATCCCCACGGGCCGAAGAGAGACCCCTTCCTCGGGGCTTGGAGTGGAGGGGGGTGCCGCCTGAGACCCTGTGGTGTTTTGGACCCGGCGGAAGGGGCCCCGCGCCCTCCTTGATCCAGATCGCGAAGGAAGGTTGCTCTCACGCAATGCCAGGAGAGAGGAAGTCTCCGCTGATGTTCCTGCCCTGATTTGTCTTTCTTACGCAATTAAAAAGAGCGGGTCTGTTATTTTCTCCGGAGCTGCCTTTCGGCACTTCGTCTCCACTCCTGCCGAGCTGATTTTTTTTTTATGCGCACAAACGCACACGCACTCTTTCTGAGCACACACAGGGAGCATGTGAGGAGCAAACCTCTTTGCTCCGGCTGTGGGTTGATCAAGGCATGGCAGCACCAGAGCTTCCAAGTGAGGAATCCGGTCCTTGGACGGACACCCTTCGTGCCAGATTTCAGGGGTCGAGGGAATGCACTGCTGCAAAATAACAAGCCATGTCCACCATCAGCAGGAACATGGGCTTTGGGAACATGTCAGTCACTTGCAGGTCCATTGGGGTTGTTGGTGGGACACAGAAAGCAATGAGAGATGGAGAGAGAGAGAGAGGAGGACATGGGACTGAGCCAAAACAGATCCTTTCCACCATGGAAGAGGAGCATGGGCCCGGGGCTATCCGACATCTTCATCAGTGACTCGGATAAAGGAGTAGAAGGCATGCTGATCAATTTTGCAGATGACACCGACTTGGGAGGGGTGGCTAATACCCCAGAGGACAGGATCAAAATTCAAAATGATCTTCAGGTTGGAGAGCTGGGCCACAACTAAAAAAATGGATTTCAACAGAGAGAAATATAAGGTCCTGCACTTAGGCAGAAAAAATGGAATGCACCAATATAGGATGGGGGATGCGTGGCTGGAGAACAGTCCATGTGAAAAGGATCTAGGAGTTTTGGTGGACCACAAGCTGAACATGAGCCAGCAGTGTGATGCGGCAGCCAAGAAAACCCATGTGATTCTTGGTTACATCAATAGGAGTATGGTGTCTAGATTGAGCAAGGTGATGGTATCACTCTATTCTGCTTTGGTCAGACCTCATCTGGAATAGTCCTGTGTCCAGGATAATTCGGGAAGGATATGGTCAAGCAGAAACGTGCCCAGAGGAGGGCAACCAAAATGGTGGAGGGTCTGGAAGCTGTGAAGGCCTATGAGAAGCGGCTCAGGGAGCTGGGTAGGTTTAGTCTGCAGAAGAAAAGGTGAAGAGGGGACATGATAGCCATCTTTAAATATTTGAAAGGATGTCATGTTGAAGATGGAGCAAGCTTGTTTTCTGCTGCTCCAGAGACTAGGACATGGAGCAATGGATTCAAACTACAGGAAAGAAGATTCCACCTAATGTCCTGGCGGTCAGAGCCATTTGACAGTGGGATCTGCTGCTGCTGCCTCAGTGGAGTGTGGTGGATTGTCCTCCTTCTTTGGAAGTTTTCAAGCAGAGCCTGGATGGCCATTTGCAGGGGGTGCTTTGATGTGGGTTCCTGCATGGCAGAAGGGGTTGGACTGGATGGCCCCGGGGGTCTCTTCCAACTATGATTCTATAAGCATCCGGGGCCTGGGAAGGGATCTCTCTGCAGATCTTTCCTTGCCCGGAGCCAAGGATGGGGCCCACTTGCCCACCCTGCAAGTGTCGGAGGACCTATGGGTGGGGTCTCTCCTTTCCCTTCTCAAGTCCCCCTGCCGGCAGGTTCTCCCTCTGGGTGTTTCTAGTTTGCAGGGTGTGTCAATCTCAACGGGCACCATATGGTCTCCTTTATAGCTGGGCGGGGAGATGTTTCGCACCGAGCATCAGTCGAGGCCGGTGAGCTCATCTCCCCACCACGGCCCGGAGAGGTTACGGATAACCTCATGCGTTTTATATGTATACAAGTCCCAGAATAATGAATATTATCTCAGACAGGGGAGGGGAGCCTAGCAGGCACACACCTCGCCTCCAGTTCCCCTTCTTTTCCTTCCCTCCCCATCACCACCTAATTTTGTTCCGAATATTCTGTGGGACCGAGAACTCCCCAAGGTCGCCAGGGCTGTATATGCAGAAAGATGATGGCAGAACCGACCCCTTCCTGCAGTTTTGCACTTTCTTCTGCCCTCATAAGAGCGTGCGATGCGCTACTCAAATGTGCAAATTGAATCCAGGCTTCTGCAAACTTTAAACCTGGATTTTTCTGGATTGCATCCACATTTGGGAGGGGAAGCTTCAAGGGTCTTCCAGTATGTTTCTTTGCTGCTCGTGCTGTTAAGACACCATCCCACAGATGGAGGCAGGAGAGTGGGATTCGTTGGGATCCCCACCCAGCTCTGGAGCCTATTAAGGGGTCCCTTGACCACGCACCCCTGCACCGAAGGGAAGGAGGGGAGTTCGTGATGGATGGGAGTTTCCGAAAAGCACGATACTGAAGGCACCATTTCAAACAATTCCACTGAGGAGTTAAAATGGGAGATGCCTAAAAGAATCCAGGATGGATGTCTAAAGAACTTTCTAAGATTTAGGAGGGACATGCACAAAACATGGAAAATGGGGGAAATCACTAAAAAGAGATCCAAAAGAATAGCCAGCACATGCAGGGAGAAAGTCAGAAAAGCTAAAGTGCAAAACAAGCTCAGAGTTGCTAGATTAAAAACAATAAACAGGGCTTGTTCGGCTACATCCGTAGCAAAAGGAAGAACAAGGAAAGTCAACACTGTGATACAGCAGCTAAAAAAGCCAATGCGATTCTCAGCTGCATCATCTGGAGTGTAGTATTGAGATCAAGGGAAGTGATAATACCACTTTATTCTGCTTTGGTTAGACCTCATCTGGAATATTGTGTCCAGTTCTGGGCAAAAGAGTTCAGGAAGTATATTGAGAAGCTGGAGCGTGTCCAGAGGAGGGCGACCAAAATGGTGGAGAGTCTGGAAGCCATGAAGCCCTATGAGGAGTGGCTTAGGGAGCTGGGAACATTTAGTCTGCAGAAGAGAAGGTGAAGAGGGAACATAACAGCCATGTTTAAATATTTGAAGGGATAATGTTGAAGATGGAGCAAGCTTTTTTTCTGCTGCTCCAGAGACTTAGACACGGAGCAATAGATTCAAAGCGCAGGAAAGGAGATTCCACCTGAACCTCTGGAAGAACTTCCTGATGGTCAGAGCTGTCTGGCAGTGGAATCCTCTGCCTCCATGGAGTGTGGTGGAGTCTCCTCCTTCCTTGGAGGTTTTTAAACAGAGGCTGGATGGCCATTTGCTGGGGATGCTTTGAGTGTTTTGATTGTATTGATTCCCCTTTAAATGCCATGGTTGCAGCCTAGGGAACCCAGGCTTTGTAGTTTGGGGAGGCACTATCTCTCTCTGGCTAACTAGGTGCAAAACAACAAAGCCCAGGATTCCCTGGCATGCCGACACGGCAGCCAAAGCTGTACCAAAAATGCCGTTAAGGGAAAGAGAAATTCCCTCTGAGACAAACAAGATTGGTGCCCCTGCAAGGTGGCAAGGGTGGCAGCTGTTGCCCTTCCTGCTGTGAAATCCTTGCTGGAGCTTCTCCTCTTCCTCCCCTCCACCAGAAATGGGCGGAAACTCGAGGGGCAGCTGCCTCCCAGCTGCATTGGATTACTCCCAGGGTCAAAGTATTAATCGTGGCCACCCAGCAGGTGCCCCTCGCCGGGGAGGGTTTGGGACACCGGGCCGTTACAGGTCACCGGCACATCACACGCACCAAACCAAACATTTCCCAAAGCCCACTTTTTCCAAAAACGTGATCTTCTTTCCTTCCTCTCACAAGCAGATATGCTAGCAAGCCTTGGTCTGCAAGGCTATAAGTTACTTCTGATAGCCAAAGGGAAACGGAGTGGAGCAAATTTGCATCGGAGATCCTGGGCCATTTCCGCACTAGCCTGTTATAGTACAATGATTCCACTTTCAACATCCTCTGGAATCCTGGGGTTTGCAGTTTCAGGAGGGGCCTCCAAGGCTTTTCGATGAACTCAAAGACCCCTCCCTAAACTGCATACCCCAAGATTGCATAGGATATTGAAAGTGGAATCATCGCACTATAACAGGCTAGTGCGGAAAAGGCCAGAGGCAGGCTATACATTCAATAAAGAAACAATAAACAAAGTCTGCTATAGTCAGGCCACCCTTGGGACCCCCTGTTCAATTTGGGGTCCGCCCGTTCAAGAAAGGTACGGACAGGCTGGCCTGTGTCCAGAGAAGTCCAACTTAAGGCCGTTTCCGCACTAGCCTGTTATAGTGCTATTATTCCACTTTCAACATCCGACGGAATCCGGGGGTCTGCAGTTTGGGAGGGGCCTCCAACAACAACTGGGCTGCACCGGTGACGTTACACCTGCGTAACCGAAATGCACGGGGATTGCACTTTCTTGGGGAGGGGGAGGGGCCGGCCATCCCAAAACTGCAAACCCCAGGATTCCAGAGGAAGTTGAAGGTGGAATCATCGCGCTAGACCAGGCTAGTGCGGAAGTGACCCTGGTTGAGAAGAAAAGGCACCAGGCTAGAGAAACAAAGGGAAAAGTCTCCATTCCTAAAGGGAAGAAAAGTTGCTTTGGGTGTCCGGTCGGCCCGCTGGATTGCTGTTGGTTTGCACTTTCAAGTCATTTCCGACGTCGGCAACCCTCTCATGGGGTCGTCTGGGGCTGAGAGGGTGTGATCCACCCAAAATCCCCCAGCAGGTTTCCATGGCCAAGTGGGGAATTGTACTCCAATGCTCCCACCACTACACCGCCCCGGACCCTACGAGGAATGAGATTCCGAAAGAGGTTGCACGGCCATCCCCGAGGAGTACAATCCGCCGTCCACAATTGTGGGTTTTAACTTCGACGGATTTGAAGTGCTTAAGTGCTTCTTTTCTGGGGGAATCTTTTGGGGGCTCCAGTCGGGCCACCTCTGGTCCCCTTCCTCCTCCATCAGCCACGGCCTGGCCAGCTAAGGATGGATCCCAGCCCAGTTTCTCAGCCCTACAAACCCTCTCCGCCCAAGGAAGGAGATGGGAAAGAGAGAGGAAGTATAGGGCTGCCATGCCAACCCACTTCCTTCCCGTTCTCTAGCCTAGGTGCCCGCTCTCCCTGCCATGCCTCAGCCCCTTTCCCACACACAAACACATTTTGATATTTGCATTTTTTTCCACTTTTGGGGAGCCCTAGGCTATGCTTTCGTGGCAGAGAGCTGGAATACCCTTGCTGTCCCTTTCAACTCTATGGTGGGTCTTTAGGGTGCCACAGGGACCCCCCTTCTTCCCTTCAGTGGTGGTTTTCCTGTGCAACTCGCTCCGCTTGCAAACACAATCAATGTCTCTTTGAGGGACATTTTACATTTTCTTCCAACGTTCTCCAGGTTGCATCTCTTCTCTTTATCTTCCCTGCTTTATCGACGTGACAACTACCTTAGCAAGTAGGACAAGTCAAGAGAAAGTCACGGTTCCAAGCTCATCATAGCATCATCGGGTTGGAAGAGACCCCAGAGGCCATCCAGTCCGACCTCCTTCTGCCGTGTAGGAACCCGCATCAAAGCACTCCCAACAGATGGCCACCCAGCCTCTGCTTAAAAACCTCCAAAGAAGGAAGGGAATCCACCAGACTCCATTGAGGCAGTGGATTCCACTGCTGGATAGCTCTGACCGTTAGATCTCCGATCTTGTAGTTTGAATCCGTTGCTCCATGTCAGAGTCTCTGAAGCAGCGGAAAACAAGCTTGCTCCCTTTTCGACATTATATCCCTTCAAATATTTAAACATGGCTCTCATGTCCCCTCTTAACCTTCTTTTCCTTAGGCTAAACATCCCCAGCTCCCTAAGCCAGTCCTCATTGGGCTTCATGGCTTCCAGACCCTTCACCATTTTGGTTGACCTCCTCTGGACACACTCCAGCTTGGCCATGTCCATCTTGAAATGAGGTGCCCAGAATTGGGCACAGCATTATTCCAGACGAGGTCTGAGCAAAGCAGAACAGACTGGTACCATTACCTCTCTTGATCTCGACACTGTACTCCTATTGATGCAACCAAAAATTGTGTTTGCTCTCTTGGCTGCCGCATCACACTGCTGGATCATGTCCAACTTGTGGTCCACCAAGACTCCCAGATCCCTTTCACACATACTGTTATCCAGCCAGGTTTCTCCCATCCAGTAATGCTTAAGGCAAATTTGGGGGCATGTATTTGAACCCATATCTCTGTACACTCTGTGCATCGTTCCGGCTACTGCACCGCATCGCCTGGCTTCCATTTTTTTCACGTGCAAGCCCTTACGTCTGGAATTCTTACCTGCCTGCCCGTTGCACGGCAATTTAGCCAAGCCGGTCCAGCCGTCCTCACATCCGTACATCCGTGCCAGGAAAATCCACCCACCTCTCCGCCCCTCCCTGGCCCAGAGAAGGGAGAACGCAAGTGTGTGCAAAGCCCTGGGAAAGGAGAACAAGATGGCATGCAAATGTTTCCACGGCCCCTGCATGGAACCATGGAATATTCCTCCCTTGTGGAAATTATGGCTGGAAAATCCAGGTAGACACAAGGTTTTCAGGACTGCAAAGGTTTTGCCGGAAGCCTCCCGTCTCCGGATGAAATGGACATTTCTGGAGGCTGCGCAGGAAAACTGGAAATACATGATAACTTTGTAGACCAAGCTGGAAAGAAAGGGGATTTTAAACCAAAGCACCATTTCTTGTGTGAGAGAGAAAGGGAAAAAAAAGGACTTAACCACCAAAGAATGGTACCCAGTTGGAACATTATGAGAAGTGTGGGAATTCCGGAAGGCAAATGGTTAGTGATATAAAAAAATTTTAAGAGGCAGATTTTAAAAAAAGTAATCCCATCTGCAGTTTCTTTGCCCGCCAAGTCTTGAACCCTCAAGCCAGCCTACAACTTAGAATAATGACAAATATAATAATCAAAAAAAAAACCTTTTATAACACATTAAAAGCACAAGAACAGGGCAAAATGCAACCTTGGAGAGGCTGGAGCAATTTTTTTAAAAGGAAGTATCTTCACAAAGTGTAGTAAATGCATCCAAATGGGGATAATGTGAGCATCTCTGCAGAGATTGCAAGTACTATTTTGAACTACAGGAATTCATTGTCCCAATTCTCCCCATAGCCACAGGCAGAAATACAAGCAACATGTTGATCAAGAAAATCATTAATTTTTTTTGTAATAATTTTTATTAAAAGTTTAATCTCAAAAAATACCCCCCGGCACTTCCAGGCTTGAATCTTCCAGTTGAAATTGCTTATTTCCATTGCATACAAACATAATTTCCATTTTACAGAGAAAAGAGAGATGATGTTCTTTCTTCTTTGATTTCTTATACATTTATATCCTTACCCAATCCAATACTCCTTTCCATTCTTTTTCAAAGTTTGGATAGATTGGTTCTTCAAAGAAAATATTAATTTCTCCGTCTCTATCATATCCAGAACTTTTAACTTCCGCTCTTCTATGTCAATATATTTCTTTTCTTTCCAGTATTGCGCATAGGTCAACCTTGCCACAGTTATTAAATATAATAATATCTTCTGAGGAATATTGGGGTACCCTCTCCCTGTAGCTAAGCGTGATAGAGGCTTCATGCCTTCCATGGAGATCTCTGTGCATGAATAGAACAGAAATCTAGGGGTACACTCCCCCCATTTCTAGGCTTCATGCCTTCCCCAGAGATCTCTAGCCATAAATAGAGGGGATAGGAATATCGGGGTACCCTCTCCCTGTAGCTAGGCGTGATAGAGGCTTCATGCCTTCCCCAGAGATTTCTGGCCATAAATAGAGGGGATAGGAATATCGGGGTACCCTCTTGCTGTAGCTGCGCGTGATAGAGGCTTCATGCCTTCCCTGGAGATCTCTGTGCATGAATAGAACAGAAATCTACAGGTACACTCCCTCCAGAGATCTGTGCCCATTAATAGAGGGGATAGAAATATAGGGGTACCCACTCCCTGTAGGTATGAGAGGTAAAGGCTTCATGCCTTCCCTGGAGATCTGTGTCCATGAATGGAACAGAAATCTAGGGTTACACCCCCCCATTTCTAGGAGCTAGAAAGGTTTCATGCCTTCCCCAGAGATCTCTGGCTATAAATAAAGGGGATAGGAATATCGGGGTGCCCTCTCCCTTTGTTGCCCTGGCATATTTAACAAATAAAGCTCCGGTTTCATTTCAAAGTCCAGCTTAAAGAAAACAGTTGTTGGGTCTGCTGGCAGCCAGTCTTTTGTAAAGTCAGCGGGTCTTAATTGCCCGCTGGTGATCTTTTTCCTTTTTCCATGAATTCCAATCAACTCTGACTTAAGTCGACCTTCTCATGGGGTTTGCTTGGCAAGATTTATTAAAAGCAGGCTTGCCCTTGCCTTCCTCTAAGGCTGAGAGAGTGTGACTGTGTCCACGGCTGAGTAGGAATCTGAACCCTATTTTCCTGGAGTCCTAATCCAAAAACCCAAACTACAACATTAGTTTCCAAATGTAGGTTTGTTGTTCTGCAACTTTATGTTGACTTCAGAATAGATTTGCCGTTTGCCTTCTGCCGAGGCTGAGAAAGTGTAACTCGCCCACGGTTACCCAGTGGGTTTCCGCGGCTAAATGTAGACTTGAACCCCGATCTTCCAAAGGAGTCCCATTCCAACATTCAAACCAATACACACCGTGCTGACTCTTACTGCAGATTTAATTGCACCCAAATACTGTTTTTTTTTTTAATTTCTTTTTATCAAAACACAACACATAACCACAGACCATACAATAACCATTGACCTTGGAACAACATATTGTTTGTTTCATTTGCAAGATTTTTTGTTCTGTTTCTTGTGTTTGCAACACCAGCTTCAAGTCTTTGGTGAAGGATTGCTCGACCTCCGCTAATAAAGTGCAGAGTGGCCATTGCAGACTGCATCTTTGATTTAAAAAAAACCATATTTTCCCTTCCCTACAATCCCAAAAGCGGGACCTCGGTTTAAAAACCAAGCACTGATTTGGAAAAAAATATATAATAATAATATGTTACTTTCCTCTGCTTCTTCCTTGTTTTTCTGACTTTTTCGGCCCTGAGCAGCCAAAGCTGATTAGTTCAGTGAGCTGGGCCATGCAAAGGAATGGAAACACTTAATTAGCAGCTAGTAAATGCAGCTGCAGGACTGCGGGCTGGAAGGCTGACCCGGGACCTGGAAGGAAATGGGGAAGAACCGGCCTCGTCACACCAGATTTGTGCGCCGTTGCAGGCTGCGCCGATCTGACAGCTCCCAAATCCCCCGGAGCTTGGAGGTGGGCCGCGTCTCAGCAAGATCCTAACGAGGCCAGACGGTTCTCTCTCAGTCCTGGTTGGGTCAGAGAGCTCCCGGTTCACTTTCATCCAGGCAGCGGTGATCGCTGGCGAAAGACTGGCAGCTACCCATGGAAAAACCCTCCGTTGGTTTCTCGCACACAAACAAGCACGAGGAACATGGAAAACATAATCTCATGTATTGCAGATTCCTTTGATTCTTTCCGTCGTCCCAGAATCTGCAAAACTGCCACATACAGACATGCGCAACCAGGCCCATAAGTGAGGAGTGAGGTCTTTTGGTCTAAATAGAGCATAATGCCCAACACTTTGCTTCATGGCCAGTGACTACAAAGCAGCTGCAAATGACTCCATAAGCCGGCACGTGCCGGCAAAATGGCTCCATGCGCCGTCATCTTGCCCGGTCCACAGTGTGGTTGCAGCATTTTGAACCAGCTGAAGGACAGCATGTGCCATCATCCTGCCCAGTCCACAGTGCTGGCAAAATGGCTCCACATGCCGGCAAAATGGCTCCATGTGCCATCATCCTGCCCGCTCCACAGTGTGGTTGCAGCATTTTGAACCAGCTGAAGACAGCATGTACCATCATCCTGCCCAGCTTCATGTGCCGTCATCCTGCCTGGTCCACAGTGCTGGCAAAATGGCTCCATGTGCCGTCATCCTGCCCGGTCCATGGTGTGGTTGTGGCATTTTAGACTAGCTGAAGGACAGCATGTGCCATCAACCTGCCCGGTTCCATGTGCCGTCATCTTGCCCGGTCCACAGTGCCGGCAAAATGGCTCCATGTGCCAGCAAAATGGCTCCATGTGCCATCATCCTGCCCGGTCCACAGTGTGGTTGCAGCATTTTAGACCAGCTGAAGGACAGCATGTGCCGTCATCCTGCCCAGTCCATGTGCCGTCATCCTGCCTGGTCCACAGTGTGGTTGCAGTATTTTAGACTAGCTGAAGGACAGCATGTGCCGTCATCCTGCCCGGCTCCACATGCCGTCATCCTGTCCGGCTCCATGTGCCGTCATCCTGCCCGGTCCACAGTGCTGGCAAAATGTCTCCACATGCCAGCAAAATGGCTCCATGTGCTGTCATCCTGCCCGGTCCACAGTGTGGTTGCAGCATTTTAGACCAGCTGAAGGACAGCACGTGCCGTCATCCTGCCCAGCTCCATGTGCCGTCATCCTGTCCGATCCACAGTGCCGGAAAAATGGCTCCATGTGCCAGCAAAATGGCTCCATGTGCCGTCATTCTGCCCGGTCTACAGTGTGGTTGCAGCATTTTAGACCAGCTGAAGGACAGCATGTGCCGTCATCCTGCCCGGCTCCATGTGCTGTCATCCTGCCTGGTCCACAGTGTGGTAGCAGCATTTTGAACCAGCATTTTGAACAGCAGGAATCACACCAGAGAGAGAGGTAATGGAGCCACAGGTCACTGTGATGTCCACATCCAGGACCCGGCAAAGAAGTTGGAGTAGTTGCGAGCATGGCTGGTAGCACCACACTACCTGGGGGGGATTCTGGGAACTGCAATCCAACAAAATAACTCTCCCGAACTCTGCACTTTATTGGGTCGTTCTGGTTCTACTAGGCACAAAGGGCGCACAAAGCAGGCTGTGAATGTTTACTCCGTTGTGTTACAAAAACGAGATTCAAAATGAATTCTCCCAACCTCTGACACTTTTCAGGTGGAGCAGTTCCACATGGGCCTACTCAGGAGTAAGTCCAAGGGGAATTTCTTCCAGATAGAAACACATGCAGTTACTGCTTTCTGCAACATCCTGCGTTTGGTGCAAGCCGGTTATTTGAGCAACACGTGCCGTCATTTGTGATTGTTTTAAAAAGAAAAGAAAACAGAAAGCAGAAAGGTCACCGGAAAAATTCATTTTTGGGGGCTCAGCCAAATCTAAGGGTTTCGTCCACAGACCAAGATTCGAATCAGAGGCAAGGGGACCTCCTGGCTTTTCCAAATGACTTTTTTTTTTTTTGCCTGTTCATTCGGCAACAGACTTTTAAATAAAAAGCTCATTGTGGAAAATGGAAAAAATTCTACTTTCGTTGCCTTTGCAGCATTCAAGCTTGTGGCATGACCGATAATTTGGAAAAGAAATGTTGGGATAGGAGGGAATAATCCCCCAAACTTCACTCTCCCTTTGGATAAAAGAGGACGGAAAAGAAAGAGAGGATGTGGGCGGGAAGGCAGAATAAATAATGCGGAAATTATTCCGGCGAATTGGGCCGAAATGTGCTCCCGGTGCATAATGGCTGGAAATGCCTTTAATTGCTTCAATGCGCTAATCATGCTCCCCAGGACTGTTAGATCTTTTGCCGCCGGGCCGCTCCGTTCGGGGCTTGGCCTTTGCGGCACAGCCCGTGTGAGTTGTTTATCGTTTTAGGGGGAGTTTCCGGATCTGGAGGCGAAGAGCGGCATTTTTTTTGCTCGGGGGAAGAGAAGCAAAGATAATCCAATAACTTTCCATTAGCCTAAAAATGCAGAAGCGGCTGCCGGGGTCACAGGCAATGGATGAAGCAGCATCAAGCCGAGAGAGGGGGCTGGCTTTGCTCGCAGGGAAAAGGCCAGTCGGGTGGAAAGAGCGGAGCCAACCGTGCAAATAGGCCACATCGAATTTGGCAACTGAGTGTGTGACCATAAGTGTGAGCATGTGGGCATCCAGTCCAGCCCCCTTCTGCCATGCAGGAACAAACATTCAAAGCCCCCCAGCAAATGGCCATCCAGCCTCTGCTTAAAAAACTCCAAAGAAGGAGGAGAATCCAACAAACTCCACATCGACAAGCTGGAAGTGGAAGTCTCTGGATACCATGAAGCCGTACGAGGAGAGGCTTAGGGATCTGGGGATGTTTAGTCTGCAGAAAAGAAGGTTGAGAGGGGACAGGATAGCCATGTTTAAATATTTGAAGGGATGTCACGTTGAGGATGGAGCAAGCTCCTTTTCTGCTGCTCTGGAGACTAGGACAGGGAGCAATAAATCCAAACTATACGAAAAGAGATTTCACTTAAACGTCAGGAAGAACTATCCTAAGAGCCATTCAATGGTGGAATCTACTGCCTCCATGGAGTGTGGTGGAGTCTTCTCCTTCTTTGGAGGTTTTTAAAGAGAGGCTGGGTGGCCATTTGCTGGGAGTGCTTTGAGTGTTTGTTCCCGCACAGCGGAAGGGGGGTGGACTCGATGGCCACGGTGGTCTCTTTCAACTCTATCTTTCTATGGCCCTTTCTGCACGACACTCTTGTAGAGCAATTATTCCACTTCAACCTCCTAGAGAATCCTGGAGTTTGCAGCTTTGGGAAGGGGCGAGCCGGATTCCCTAGGAGGTTGAAAGTGGAATAATTGCACTATAAGAGTGTCGTGCGGAAGGGACCTAAGATTCTATGTCTCCTGATGGACAGGAGGGTCATCCTATTGATGCAGCCCCGGCAGTTTCAATTTTTAGCCACAGGAGCTCCAGTCCAGCTTTTTTGCTTTCAGAAGTTACATCTCTGACCAGAACACTCAAGTTTCATGCAGTTTTGTGTCATGTTTCCCTTCCACAGCAGTAACAAACAGGAACATAAAACTAAAACTCAATGCAACAAGTGAACTTAACCGGTCATGACAATGGGAACAAATTATTTTCAGGCACTCATTTTCCAGGGTCTGCATTTCGGGCAGGTAGAGGGTTTGCTGCCCCTGCAAAGACAACTACCAACGTCTCCCGTTGGGTTTCCTGAATCCGGGAGTTGCAAGGCGATGCCCAAGAGTTGTGGAGCTGACAACACAAGAAAGATTTATTCTCTTTTCCATCTGGGTTGTCTTAACACAAACACACCAATGCAAACAAACCAGGCTTGACTTTTTCGACTTGCAAAGCGATTGCCCCCTTCTGGCAGCCAGGAGGAATTTGTTGTTTTTGCAGTCGCTGTGCACCTTCAGGTTGTTTTGACTTAATGCTCAGACGGACCTGTCATGGGATCTTCCAGAGCTGAAAGCGTGTGGCGAATTCGAATCCTGCTCCTCACGCAGGCACGGAACCGGAGGCATTCCTGCAGGAAGCCGGGGACCCCCGAGGGGTCTCCGAAAGGAAGGCTTTCTCTCTGCTTCTTCAGCAGCAGTGGGTGGGAGGGGGTACCCCCCTTGCCCCCCACCCCGTGCCCCACTCATGTGCCCCATTAAGAGTCTCTCCTCTGCCCTGCAGGAAGGAACTCTCCCCAGGAAGCCAAAGGATTGACGCCATCTCATCCTTTGCACGAGGACAACAACGAGGTTCACACCGTCCGGAGAGGGGAAGGGGCTGGAAGCCTTTTGCCGGCCGACTGAAACTCACGCAAGGAGAAAGAATGTGCACACAAGAAAGCCAGCGCAATTCTTGGTTGCATCAGTCGGAGTCTGGTGTCCAGATCGAGGAAAGTAATGGTACCCCTCTATTCTGCTTTGGTCAGACCCCATCTGGAATCCTGTGTCCAGTTCTGGGCACCTCAATTCAAGAAGGATACGGACAAGTTGGAGCGCGTCCAAAAGGAGGGTGACCAAAATGATGGAGGGTCTGGAAGTCCTGACGCCCTGTGAGGAGCGGATTAGGGAGCTGGGTAGGTTTAGTCTGCAGAAGAGAAGGTGAAGAGGAGACATGACGTTTAAATATTTGAAGGGATGTCATGTGGAAGATGGAGCAAGCTTGTTTTCCGCTGCTCCAGAGACTAGGACACGGAGCAATAGATTCAAGCTGCAGGAAAGGAGATCCCACCTGAATTTTTGTGATGGTCAGAGCTGTCTGGCAGTGGAATCTGCTGCTCCTTCCATGGAGTGTGGTGGAGTCTCTTTCTTTGTCCCCTCTTAACCTTCTCTTCTGCAGACTAAACATCCCCAGCTCCCTAATCCGCTCCTCAGAGGTCTTCATGGCTTCCAGACCCTCCACCATTTTGGTCGCCCTCCTTTGGACACGCTCCAGCTTGTCCATATCCTTCTTGAACTGAGGTGTCCAGAACTGGACACAGCATTATTCCAGATGAGATCTGTCAAAAGCAGAATAGAGTGGTACCATTACCTCCCTCATACTCCTATTGAGGCAACCAAGAATCGTGTTGGCTTTCTTGGCTGCCGCATCACACAGCTGACTCACGTTCAGCTTGTGATCTACCAGGACTCCTAGATCCCTTTCAGAGAGCCCAAGAAACCCTTGTATAAAAAATTTTCTCCGTCACCCTGCACCAGCACGTCCTCTTTCTAGCAATTCTGGGACCGCATCAAACACGACAGTACCCTTTGGTCAAAAAAGAAGATTCATCTTTTATTGCTGAAGGCAGAATTTCCCAGTTGGAGTACAACTGATGGCCATTAAAAACAGAAGCTATTGAGCAATTTAGCAAAACAACCTGAAACAGACCAAGTCCCGCTCCAGAGGTTGGATTTTCCCACACTTGTGTGGTGTAAGAGCTACGAGAAAAATTAAGAGGGCAACCTTCTTCTCCCAAAATTAACAGCGTGCCCAGAGTTCCACCTTGTGGCAGGAGGTTCCACAGGGTAATTACAATGATGCACCGGGGCCATGGCGTGGAAAGGCTCCCTCGATCCCCCTCAGGAAGGAAGAGGAGGAGAAATTGTCACACAAGCACCCTTGTTTCAGCTGCAAGGCCTTTTGGGGGGAAAACGGGGCGAGGAGAGGAAAAGTCGAGCTCAGCAAGGGAGGTCTGGGGTTAAACCTTTAAGCAGACATCTTGCAGGGAAGGAAGATGGAGAGCATTTCTCTTGCTGTCCTGGCAGGCAGGAGGTGGATCCCCCTGCAAGGAGAGAAGACGATAAGCATTGTGAAGGCCAGATACACAAACACACACATGCACGACACAGAGGGCCTTTGTGCATTGCTCCCATCCCATGGCATGCTGGATTCCCAGAAGACAGTGCAAGTCCAGGGCGTGGAAGCATTACTTAAAAGTGGGAAGGGGAGCAAACATGCTGGAACAGGATTCAAAATGACCTAGCAAATTGGGCTGAAATTAATAGATTAAATCCCACAGGGACAAATCCAAAAATTCTACATTTAGAGCACAAAAAACAATGCACTGGCAACACATGGTGGTGGTGGGGACACTTGGCCTAACAGTAGTATCTGTGAAAAGGACCTTAGGGTTACTGTTGAATATGAGCCAGTAGTGTGATGCTGCAGCAAAGAAGGCAAATGCTATCCTAGTATGCATTGACAGAGCTGTAGTTTCCAAGTTGAGGAAGGAATAGTCTCCCAATATTCTGCACTGGTCAGACCTCAACTGGAATCCTGGGTATCTAATTTTAAGAGGCCTATACGCAAGTTGGATCAGGTTCAGGGTTTTGGCAGGAAGAGCAGTTTTGCAATGAAACCAGTTCCCTAGAGGGGTGATGGGGTCTTTTTCTCTGGATGTCTCCAGAAAGAGGCTGCCTTGAATACCTACACTGGGAGTTGATGGCTTCTTCCAGCTCTATAATTGTAACTACAGACCCCAGAATCCCCAGCAAGCACAGATATTGGCCACTTCCATATCAGGACTGGGGCTATAATGTAATGGCAACCACATAGCCCTGTGCTGCACTTATGTGGGTGTGGGAGCTTACTCCTCCCTCTGATTTAGATCTACTGCAAAAAAAATGTCGCAGTGCTGTTGAAAGTCTCCCCCCAAAAAAGTCAAACTCAACCCAAGGAGGGTTAGAAGGGTGGCCCACACTACAGGGTTGTTGTTTCTGCTGCTCTCTCTGTGCAACGTGCACTGCGTGGGTAAAAAGCATAATGTTGCAGGACTGCTGAAATGCTTTAAATTGCATTGTTTTTTTAAATCATGCGCCGCTTTGAGTCCCAATTTTTGGAAAAAAGTAGAATGTAAATAAATATCACACACACACACACACACACATCACACTTCCTACAAGGAGAACTTTCTCCTTTTATCCACTTGAGGGCAGCAAAAGCCTATAGCAAAGCCCACCTGCACAGCCTAAAAGTAGAATACAGAATTTGGGCACGGAGAGGGGCATTTTTGGACTCAGATTCCCTTGGTGGCTGGCAGGAGGTTCTGGGAGTTGTAGTCCCCCCAGGGTCACTTTTACCAACTTTGCCACCACCTGGGCTTCACAGTATGAGAAATACACCCAAGAGAGTAACGTGATTAAGTCGGTTGTACAAGCAAAGTGGGGCCACGGGGTTTTTACAGGCCCTGCAAATGAGCGGTGTGTCCCTCCTCCCCATGCACGCGCATGCATGCACGCGCACATGCGCACACTATGTTCAGGAACTGGCCGAGCGAAGACGGAGCCGGCTAGGAGGAAAAGGGCCACTTACCTTATACAGGTCGCAGACGAGTCGGAAGAGGCCCTCTTGCGCCCGGCCTTGGAGTTCCTCCGTGTGCACCTAGGAAAAGCAAACAGGGTGTTTTGGGGGACAAAACCCCATGCAACAAAAACCAACGGAGGCCGCGCATTCCCGAACACCTGGCACTTCCTTTGCCGCAGAACAGATTCAGCAAAGCCCACAGCTTGGGGAAGCTCCCTTTTTGGACCACTTCTCCCCAAACTCCCAAGCCAGGGGGCCCTGCTGCTGGCTGGAACAGTCCAAAAAAACCCCCCCCTAACTTTTCCCAATTCTTGTAAGGAACAGTGCGGCAGTCGACGAAAAAAACGTTTCCAAAGCAAGTACGCATCTTTAGGAACGGGCCATAATTCTCCAAGGGATGGATGGAGTGCAGGAGAGCAATTTGGAGAAACCTCTTTAGGACTGCAGCAATTTGCAAACGACCTTACAATTAAGTCCTGGGTGCCCACATGTTTTTAAACGTCCCCCCCGGAGAGCATGGATTTGGACTTTTTTGCCTTGGGGAGGCAGCTCTCCGCGCCCTTTCTGCCCCTTCTAGCCAACCCAGTCCAAGGTCCGTACAAACAGACGGGACAGCATTGCAGCAACGGGGTTGGGGTTGGGATGTCTTGCTTACCCCATTGATGAGGATCCAGGGCACATACTTGTGCGGCGGGCTGAGGGCCTCAGTCCGTTGGGCATTTTGGTGCATGAGCTTGTTGCCCAAATCTCCGTTCACACAGGCTGTGATGTTGGCCAGGGAGTATTCGGGGAAGTACAGCTTCATGCACTGAAAGAGCAGAGAAGAGGAGGAAGCTCTCCCTTTGTGTAGAGCCGTCCCGTGCCAGAGGATCAAGCCCCAGGCCCTGGAGGGATGCTTTGGGGTTGCCCCCCCCGGCCTTTGCTGCATTGCAAAATTGGACGGATTGCAGAACTCAAAAATAGCAAGCAATGCAGCTCACGCTAGTGGGTAGCCGGAAACCCAATTCCAAATGCAAAATAAGGATCTGGAGCAAAGTTACTTTACTAGCACAGCAAAGGACAGCTTCTGGTTACTTTTAACAGTTACATTGTTAGTAATCAGGACTTGGTAATTACCCACTTAAGAGACAGATAGGGAAGTCTAGAGAGACCCAGGTCATTTCCGCACTGGACTGTTATAGTGCTATTATTCCACTTTCAACATCCTTTGGGGGGAATTCTGGGGTTTGTAGTTTCCTGAGGCCACAAAGCCCTCTGGCTGAGAATCCTAAATTCTAATTCTAAATTCTCATTCTCCCTAAACTGCAAACCCAGGATTCCATAGGATGTTGGAAGTGGAATAATAGCGCTATAACAGTGTAGTGCAGAAAGGCCCTTGGACTGGCCAATGGTAGCCATTTGGACTCTCCGGCATGGGGGATGGGGTCCCGACTGTCCTACTGGATGCTTTTGACTGCCCCCCCCAGTCCTTTTGCATTCAAAGCAGCTGCTCTGAAAAGTTTCAGACATTTTCCATCCGGACTTTGAGAACCGTGGCCGCAGCAAGGCTAACAAGTTTTATTTGACATGAGTTTTTGCAGACCGGGGTCATCTGCAAACAGCAATATGGATGGACGGACGGACACTGGGGATGATGCAAGGTACCCCTCTGGCCAAACCATGCCAAGTGTTGGCTGTTCGCTACAGCCCAGGAAAGCTTAAAATGCAAATAACGCTAGACGCTTTCTGCTTTTGGAGCAGCAGGCTAACAGGACTGCAATTTGGCCACCAACTGCCCCTTGTCTCTGAATGTAGGCCCTCCGAGACCCCAAATTAAACCTCGCTTTCTCTCTCTCCCCGCTTGGCACAAGGGAAATCTGGATGCGAAGCCCCTGGCAGGGAAAGACTTACGGTGGGCAGGTTCCCGGTGATGTTACTGCTGGACTCCATGCAGAAGATGAGCAGGAGGAAATACTCCTGGAAATAGTTGATGAGGCAAGTCTGTGGGGCGGGAGAGAGGCAAGCGTTAGCCCGGGGGGCAGGAAGAAGACCACCGGGGGTGGCTGGGAATGGGAGGAGAGGGCCTGGGGCAGAAGTGAGCGGTTGTGAGCAGAAGGAGGTCCCACATCTCAGTCAAAAAGTTCTCCTGGTTGAAGAAGCCGGCTCTCTGGGCTTTTCCGCACTGCACTTTATAGTGCTTTTATTCCACTTCCAACATCCTATGGCATCCTGGGGCTTGCAGTTTAGCCAGAGAACTCTTTGGCCTCAGGAAACTACAAACCCCAGAATTCCATAGGAGGTTCAAAGTGGAATCATAGCGCTATAAGAGTGTAGTGTGGAAATGGCCTCAATGGGCCAATATTAAGCCACCCAAGTAGTTACGATGTCCAAATAAAGAATTGGGTAAGGAGAGAAAATGAGGTGCTTTTTAACATACCCGAGGCCTGACGCTTGGCATTCTCAACCGGCCCTGGTGCCCCCCAATTGCACTGCCCCCCACTTCCACCATGTGGGTACTCACCTCCATCATGTTCCCTAGGCATTCATCCTCGCCATGTTGGCACTCAAACTGCCACCTGGAGGGTCCCTTGGTCTCCTGGATAAGGACAAGCACGGGGGTGAGGGCAAGCGGGTGGGCTGGCACCTTCCCCCTCCGCCCCATCCGGGGGATCCAGCCTTACCTTGGCATTCCCGTAAGGCACCAAGGTGACGTTCATGATGTCGCCCAACATCAGCCATGTGGGGAAGAGCTGCAAGACCAGAAAACCCTGGCAGGCCGGGCAGAGACTTTCGTAGTAGAGGCTGACGGAAACTGGGGGCGCCTTCGGGGAGCTGGCACTCAGCTTGGCACAGTGTTTCTCCACCTGCAAGAGAGAATCCAGGGGGACAAAAAGGGAAGCATCAAAATTAGAGGAGGTCGGTGCAGCACATTGGCCAACGCAGTTCTTGGTTGCATCAACAGGAATACTGTGTTTAGATTAAGGGAGGTAATGGTGCCACTCTATTCTGCATTGGTTAGACCTCATCTGGAATAATCCTGTGTCCAGTTCTGGGCACCTCATTTCAAGAAGGATATCAACAAGCTGGAATGCGTCCAGAGCAGGGTGACCAAAATGGTGGAGAGTCTGGAAACCATGAAGCCCTACGAGGAGCAGCATAGGGAGCTGGGGATGTTTAGCCTATCAAAAAGAAGCTTAAGAGGAGACATGATAGCCATGTTTAAACATTTGAAGGGATGTCATGTTGAAGATGGAACAAGCTTGTTTTCTGCTGCTCCAGAGACTAGGACAGGGAGCAATGGATTCAAGCTGCAGGAAAAGAGATTCCACTTGAACCTCTGGAAGAACTTCCTGAGGGTCAGAGACGTTTGGCAGTGGGATCTGTGGCCTCAGGGGAGTTGTAGTGGAGTCTCCTCCTTCTTTGGAGGTTTTTAAGCAGAGGCTGGATCAAAGGGCTTTGATGTATTTTCCTGCAATGCAGGGAGTTGGACTGGATGACCTCTAGGGTCTCTTCCAGCTCTATGATTCTGTGGTTGTGCCCATGCCAAAGGGAAGGTGGCACTGCTCACAGACTTCTTTCCAGAAGAGATCTAGAAGGGCAGCAATTCTGAGAATCCTCCATTTGGCATACCCACTGGCATCCCATCGGCTGGGGGATTTTGCAAGTCATTTTCACACAAAGCAAGGCTTCCTGTCCCTCCCTTGTCAGCAGGAACCAAGCATCTTTCCCTGCGCCTGTTGGCCAGAGAGCAAAAGATCATCTGGCCGAGCAGCGCCGGACATCAAGCATGGTGGGAGAGCCTGTCTCAGACCCCCAGGGCCCCTCTGGCAAAAAGGAGGCTGTTGGGAGGAGAAGTGGGCCACCAGCCGGCCACATCTGGCAAAGAAAGCGAAGTGAAACCCCCATCTTCCAAAATGGGGCCACCAAGCCCAAAGGCAACTAAAATTATCCCAGCCGAAAGCAGGGTGGTGGTGACAATGGGGGTGGGCAGGAAGGACGTGGGAGTATTTTTGAAGCCCCTCTGCCGCCCAGCCGGCTTCCTTCTTCCACGAAAAGAGAAGTGAAAGTATCTGGCAGAGCAGAGAGTGCAGCCAAATGGGACAACTGCCTCCCCCACAATCCACAGCTGGGTTGGGGAATTCCAGGGGGGGACTTTCCTTACCCTGCTGGGGCTTTGAGCATGGACGGGGGGTTTAATGCCACCGAGAGGAGGAAGTGGGGGCAGAGCTGGGGGGACAACTCTCAGAATCTGGCAGCAGCTTTGGCACTGATTTGGTCCCCCCAATGTTCTCCGGCTGCTCCGGTCCCCTGGGACCCCCACTCCGCCCAGAGGCCCAAACGGACCTCCTCCAGTCCTTGCATTTTAAAACTTTATCTATTTTTGTTGCAGGTTGGTTTTGGGCCCCCGAAAAGTTGGAAAGAATCCCATGAAGGAAACCGGAGGGAGCAAACCGACCCTCGGAAAGGGTTTTAGTTCTGCCCCAGCAAATGGGATCCGGGCCTCCAGTATCCCCAAAGGCCAAAAAAAGCCAGCAAGCGTCTCCCCACACAGTCACAGCGGTCAGGGGGATAGCCACTGCTGCCGCTCCCCCATAATTTGCCACCTGAAGCAGCTGCCTCCTCCTGCCCAAAGTAGGACTGTCCCTTTTCCCACATCAAGCCCCTCAAAGCAGCAGCTGCCCCCCCCAGCTCCTCTCACAAATGCTTGGAGGCTCCCCCTAGGCCTCACTTAGTGTGGCCTAGTGGTTAGAACCCTGGACTTTGGGCTTTAGTCTCCTACCCTACTCAGTCATAAAGTCCACGTGGGCAATGTGGTTCAGTGGTTAGAGCACTGACTGGGACATCCAGATCCAAGCCTGCCCTCCCAGAACTGCAAGAGACACAGGAAAACTTTGGGCCGCCCGTTCTCTCCTAGCCCAGCCTACCTCACAGGGCTGTTGCTGCAAGAAAGAAGGGGGAAGTACCATTGCAATCCCCATTCCATGGAGGATAAAAGGGTGCCAGGTAAATGCCACGCAGGACTGGCATTTGCCTTCATGGAGAGGAACTCTTCTTCGCCTCTTCTCCGGGAAGGGCGCTGGAAAAAGGTCGACCCACTCGAGGGCGCGCCCGAGGCGCCTGCAGGGAGGGCAAGACGCTTTGGAACCCTTTCCTTAGCTGCTAAATCTCTCCTCCAGGAAATAGGCTAGTTGCTGTTCCCACGCTCCTCTCTGATGCTCACAACAACCCTGCGAGGTAGGCCAGGCGCAGAAAAGCTTTAGGGCGCAGCAAGGGCGCAGCAAGGCTTGGAAAGGGCCCCCCCTCCCCAAAATGCGCGCCCCCTTCCCTTCCCTCCCCATCTCCCACCTGGCAGGCGCGGGCAGTCTCCTGGGAGCGGCACCAGAGGGACGGCGGGTACGGGCAAGCCCTGGCACTGGCACTGGCCCAGAGGGAGGCGACGGTGGCCACGATGCAGAGGAGCCCCGCGGGTGCCATGGGGAGCAGCAGAGTCATCTCCTCCCGGGCGCAGGAGAGGAGGAGCGGCGCAGCGTCTGGAGGCCCGGGAAGAGGAGGTGGTGGGTTGGGTTGGGTTGGGGGGCGTGGAGGGAGGGGGCCCGCCTTCTTCCCGCTCGGGGCAACCGGTTTTTCCCCTTCCGAGCCGCCTCCGCCCGCTCGCGTGACTGGTTGCCCTTGGAAAGAGGAGGTGGCCACGCGCCGGGAAAGGGTGGCCAAGGGCGAGCAGGGCGTCCGCCAGGGTTGTGGGAGGGATTGGGGGTCCGGCTTCGCCCTAGATTAAGGTTACGGGAAATTTGGAAGACCAGCTTTAGAGCAGGAAGGGGGTTGGACTGGAAGAGCTTTGGGGATCCCCTTCCCACCCGTGCGTAATTCTGAGACGCTGCCTTCGAGGGCGCAGAGCGCTCCCACTGTTGCGCCCCATCCTTGGCGAGGTGGGGGGCTTCCATCCTTCCTTCTCCCCCCTCCCCTCTTTTATTACACCTTCAATTATCCTCTGGAAGGATCCCAGGTTTTCCCCTTTCTCCTTCTTCGCCATCGACCTTTCCGCACTACCTAACTATTGCGCTGTGATTCCACTTTAACTGCCATGGTACGGCATGGTGGGCTTTGCAATTGAGGGAGGGACGTCTGGAATTCTCATCCAGTCCCTCCCGAGACTACAAACCCCAGGATTTCCTAGGAGGCCGCCATGGGAGTTAAGAAAAGTGGGATCATAGCGCAATAGGTAGTTCGGAAAGGCCCTCCGTTTCAGCACGGGATGCGTTTGGTCATTTTGGGGTCTTGTTGTCCCTTCACTCGCTGTCCCCCTGCCCCAAAGGGTGTCACCTTCACACCCCACAACAAATCCACTGAAATCCCCCAGTTGCACCCTCAGAAGTTTTAAAAACACCCTACCATTATATTTGCCTTGGGTCCCGCTTTGGGAGAAATACAATCCATCCATCCATCCATCCGTCCATCCATCATCCGGCTTGGAGGAGTTCTAGAGATGCAGCCCCCCTCCCCATTTGGCCCCTTGGTCCCAGGCTGTATTCAACCCCTGTGAGTCGTCTTAGCATAAAAGGACCTAAAAAGGAATCCAGGAGCAGCTTTGCCCCCACAAAAGCCTTCCCACGCAGGTGGAGGGACTGCATGTCCCATGAAGCGAGGGGCTTTGTGGATGGGAGGGCACTGCTACCGAGAGGTTCTCCTGCAGTAGAGGGGCTTTGCCCACACAGAATGCCCCAGAGACTTATATGGGGCAGGGGCAGCCAGACTGTGTGTGTGTAGGACACTGGCGGAGGGCCTCTCCAAGGCAGTCTTTTCCAAATGCCTCTTTCTCTCCCCAAAAGTCCCGTGATGGAGAGAGAGAGACCGAAATGGAGCCGGAAATGGCCTGGGAAGATCTAGCCAGGAAGCCACAAAAGTTTGCAAGGCCCAAGGAGAGCAGCTGACGGCCACTTGGGAGGTTCCGGGTGGCAAATGATGGACCCCAGGATCAGCCAAACAAGGCCCCCTCCTCCCTCAAAACCAAGCCCAGGTGAGGCTTTTGCACTTTGGACCCGGCATAAGATCACGGGACTCACACGACAAAAACGCTGGGAGAAGCAGGAAAAGAAAAGGAAGCCTTGAGTTTGCAAGAAGACCTGAGAAGAGCCATCGGGGTCGGAGGTCCCTCATCTGGGGGTTCACTGAGAGACCCCTTTCTCTTCTCCTCCGATAGTAGTCTCAAAGGCACTACTGATTCCTCTATGTGATGAGGATGTTTGAGGAGCTGGCA
The DNA here is from genome assembly GCA_948474755.1 of Ctenosaura bakeri. Taxonomy (NCBI): domain Eukaryota; kingdom Metazoa; phylum Chordata; class Lepidosauria; order Squamata; family Iguanidae; genus Ctenosaura; species Ctenosaura bakeri. The sequence continues at coordinate 241,228 of CAOLHI010002175.1, forward strand.
CTGAAGTGTGGAAGATGGGAAACAAGCTACAAGACCTTGTTTGTGGCATCGTTTTGGGAATGGCTCATTGGCAAGGGAAGGGGTGAGACCAGGAACAGTGCAGCCCTCCTCCAGACGTGGCTGGATGGCACTCCTTAGTCCTCAGAGATGCTGAACCTGATGGGAGATGCAGTCTGATCCTGGAAAAGCTGGAATGCTTCAGTCAGGGGCTAAATTGAATTTCTGCCCCAGCAAGAGCAGACCTGTTGAGGAGAATGGGACTTGCAGTCACACCATCTGCTCATTTTCTTTGACCTGATGTTATTATTCCAGAGGGCTGGGAGCTGGGCAGAGTGCCATGGGATCCATTGGCATCTTTCTGAATCCTGTGATGATCTATTCCACTCCCACAACTGTATAAATATGCCTAATCGCCTTGCTAATCACGGGCTCGCCCTTGGGGAAGCAAGAGGCCTTTTCCCACCTGCTCGGTCCCATCCTGCCATGCCTCTATCTGAGCCTCGGATGGGCATCCTGCTTCACCCACAGCCGTGAGACTCATTTGGGGACCATTCACACAAAGGCCTTGCCAGAGATTAGATTTCACCCACCCTGCCACCATTTGCTTTTCTCCCCTCTCCTCCTTTACCAGATGCACCAGTTAAAATACAAATAATTTTTTAACACCAAGAGGGGATTTGCTGTGCCAAGCATCTTCTCTTTTCAAAATTACGGCTTGCTCATCGTAGGTGGAGGGTTAGCACAGCCATGCAGGCTACAGCTGGTTGAGAATTCAAGTTCTGACCCAACTAAGTTCCCTGGAGAGGCCTTGGCGAAACCATTCCAGTCCCACCTCACAGGGCTGTTGTCCTTCAGATCACAGCTCACTGGGCTTCTGCTGGGCTTTTTTGTCTCTAAAGAGGGAGAGAGAAGCTGCAAGGCCAGGGCAAGGGTGCCAGAGCTGAACCCCAACCTCTTCCTCATGAAGGAGGACCTCCGCCTTGGGAGACGGCTTGGCTTGGGGTGGGAGTGGGGCTGGGGTGAGTGAAGGCCCAGGTCCCCCTCCCCAGACCCAGGCAAAGCCACTGAAAGCTAGAACAAAAACCCAGTGTCATTTGGGATCCCAAGAAACAATAGTTTTATCTCCCTTACCTCCTCAAAGCCCCCCCAAATTGGACAAAGCTTGGAGTGGCAGCACAGTGGCCACGTCCACACAATAAAGTGTTATTATCCCACTTTCAACCTCCTGTGGAATTCTGGGGTTTGTAGTTTCCTGAGGCCAAAGAGCTCACTGGCTGAGAAGTCTAAAGGCCCCTCCCTAAACTGCAAACCCCAGGATTCCATAGGAAAGTGTTGAAAGTGGAATAAAAACACTGTAACAGTGTAGGGCGGAAATGGCCTATGTTCTGCTTTGGTCAGACTCCACCTGAAGGAATACTGTGTCCAGTTCTGGACAGCAAAATTCAGGAAGGATATGGACAAGCTGGAAGGTGTTCAGAGGAGGGCGACCAAAATGGTGGAGGGTCTGGAAGCCATGAAGCCCCATGAGGAGAGGCTTAAAGAGCTGGGTATGTTTAGCCTGGAGAAGAGAAGGTTAAGAGGGGGCACGATGGCCATGTTTAAATATTTGAAGGGATGTCATGTTGCAGATGGAGCAAGCTTGTTTTCAGCTGCTCTAGAGACGAGGACAAGAAGCAACGGACTCAAGCTGCAGGAAAAGAGATTCCACCTGAACCTCAGGAAGAAATTCCTGATGGTCAGAGCTGTCCAGTCGTGGAATCTGCTGCCACCTCCGTGGAGTGTGGTGGGGTCTCCTCTTTCTTTGGAGGTTTTTAAGCAGAGACTGGTTGGCCATTTGCTGGGGATGCTTTGAGTGTTTGTTCCTCCACGGAGGGGGGTTGGACTGGATGGCCCTTGTGGTCTCTTGCCGCTGTAGGATTTTATGATTCAAAACCTCAACCAGGAGCCACACACTTCCAATTCGTGGAAAAGGTCCCCGGATGGCTCCGCCTGTCCTGCAGCTACAACCGCAACTTCTGCCCAGACCTTTGGACTTCCTGTTTCTTTCCTCACTCCCCACCCCTTGGGGAGGAGAGGGTCATTTTGGGCCTACATGAAGATGGGGGGGACAAAATGCTTTTCTCCAGATGTTGCTGGACTCCAGCTGCCAGTGGCCCTTCTAGCCAGCATGCAACCAATGGTGAGGGATTATGGGAGTTGCAGTCTGCAATCCTTTGCACTTTTCCCAGCTCTGGCATTTGGAAACGGCCTTTATCTCTCCACCCAAAGAACCTAGAAGGTGATGAAATTGTTGAGGGGTCTCCCTCAAAGCTAGTCTGCCCCCAAAGAAGAATGTGGCTGGGGAAGCAGATTGATTCAGCATCTGAACACCATGCTTAGGAAAGGGAAGAGTGAGACAAACAACAATGCCGCTAATCCGCAGCCGGGCGCCCGAAAATGCAAATTCTCCTGGGCTTATCTTGGATCAAGGCCTCCTGACCCCGAAAAACCTTGCGAGAAGGCGACACCCCCACCCCCTGCAAGCGTGCCTCTATCAGAAGCTGCGTCGGGTAGCTTTCTTTTTGGCTGCCAAAATTGCTGACTGTCGCATTCGTGCAGCAAAAAAACACCCCAAAGGCATGGAGGAGGAGGAGGAGGCCAGGATCAGGCCTGGAAGGGGCTCTTTGACCCATGGCCATGTCCCAAAGTGGTCGAAGGAGGACATCCGCTAGCAAAGCAGGGTTGCAAACGAGACCCCCCCCCTTCTCCCCTGCAACTTGCATGAGCGGGCCAGTAGCCTTGCTGGCCAGTAGCCATTGACGAGATGCACAAAAACGCCAAAACCGACCTCAAACTAGGTACTAGAAGTCACTTGGACTAAAAAAACCCCAAAAATATAATATAAAAACCTTGTGTATACCTTATTGTTGCATACAATTGCCTACGGATATCATACTATTGAGAAACAGAGTTGCCTTTTACTATTCATCCATCGTTTTGCAAAGAAATAAATTGTTCTAGTTGTCAGAGGAAATATTTTCGATTTTTCTACAAAGCAATTGACAGATAGTATCCAAGTTACAGAAACCATGTACTCGTTGCATGTTTATTGTGACTGCGGCCCAAACAAACGGGTGGATTGAGGAAGTGAATAAAAGTTACCACTGAGTGTTTTGCAGAATTGGGCTACTGTTATTAGCACTGCCCTTGCCTATGGTTTCGGCCACTTAGATACTGTTAATTGCATGGTAAAAAAAATGCAAATATTACATCCTCTGCTAACTAATTTATTTCTTTGGTGTAAATATATATATATATTAACAGACAACTCTGTTTCTCAACATTGTGATTGTTATCCACGTGCAATTACTGTATTTGCCGGGGCATGAGATGCACCCCATTTTCAAACTGTTTTCCGGGGGAAAAAGTGAGTCACACGCCAGCAAATACAGTATATATAACCATAGGATATACACAAGGTTTATAGTGCATTTTAAGGGATTTTTTCAGTCCAAGTGACTGCTTACAGTAGCCATCGGCACCCCGTCTCCTCCTCCGTGGACCGATCCAGTCCGCCTCCTAAAGCCACCCAAGTTGGCCACCGCCACCCCATCTTGTGGCAGGCAGTTCCACAGCCCATTAAAAAGCCATTCCTTTTCTCAGTCCTGATTCTCTCAGCAGATGCAACCCCAGGCACGGTCCTAGTTTTTGGCAGGCAGTCGAGGCCGGTGGCGTTTGTTCTGCTTCCCCAAAGCCGGGGACGATGCCGGATGTGCATCTCGCACCAAGATGGCAAGCTTTCCTCCCAGGACACCTAATACGGTGGGACTCTTTCGCTGCTCTCAGCCTCCAGCTCCGCAGTGAGCCGGGCCTCTGAGGAAGATGGGTTTGGTAATTGTTAGGCTCACAGGAGAGGATTAGCCAGCTGTCCAGTGGCAGAGAAAAATCCAATCATGTCAGGGATCTTTTTGGATAGCTTTTGCATTTGTTTGGCCAAGAAAAGAAGTCAGTATTGGGTCAGAGAAGGGCCCTTTCTCCATGACATGGGGTTACCTCAACCCATAAATGCAACAATGGGGGGTTTGATCGTGGGCAGAATGGGTAGTTTGGGGAGCAGATCTCCCCCGGCTTTGAGGGAGCTGGGATCCATCACGGTCAAAGCTGGGGGTCTCTCCTTGTGCACAAACTGTCTGCTGCCTCGTTGCAGCAACACACATCAGTGTTCAGGACTGCACTCACTTTTGGCATGGAATGGAAACCCCTATCATTCAGCAAGGAAGGATGGGAGTTGCAGCCCCAAAATGGGTGGAGGGTCATACTTTGCCCCCGCCGTCCAAAGTATTTAGGGGCACAGCAGAGGATGCAAGGGAGTTTCAAAGAGGAAGTCCCTCCCCGTGGGTTCCATCACAACTGCCCTCCAATGCAGGTCACACTTTCGTTTCCCTTTTCCGGGGAAGGGGTGGGTTGGGGGTGACTTCCTCAAAAAGGCTCCCCTTTTGCCCCTCCCAGGACTCGCCAAGGGGCTTCCGGGCAGGTTTGGCCTTTTAAGCCCAAATGGAGAGGAAATGGAATTGCAACCCACCAACAGCAGCAGGAGTTTTGCAGGAACACATTTTACCTTTAATTATTTTCCCCTTTTGAAGTACCGTACAAAAGTCTCTTCTTTTTTTTAAACATCTGTGTGTGTGTGTGTGTGTCTTACAGTAACAAATTTCAACACAAATACTGGCTTTTACAATGATCTAGAGAAAACATTCCTTTCCTTTCTTAAATGGAAGGGTCTTGGAAAATGGTGCTGGCGGGAGGAAGATGTTATTGCATATTCTGGGATAGGGGGGCACTCGGAAGCCGGGACCCTGTGGGAAAGGAGGGAAGAAAGATCACATGGGCGGAGGGGCCCCGCTCCCCTTTGGCTTTGGGGTCCCAAAGGGGTGGGGGGGCTTCTGTGAGGAAGAGCAGGAGCCCTGTGGGGGGACCAAAAGCAAAAACAGAAGGAAAGGCGGACGGTGAGATGCTCCAAAATGGCTTTGGGCAGTGCTTGGGGGTCCCAAGCAGCCCTTGTTTGGGGAATAGGCAGCGGGGGGGGGAGTCTGGGGGTCTCAAAGAGAGAGTGCGAGCAACAAAATAGGTTCATTTTCTGCCCCACGGTCCCCAGCCCCTTCCCTCCTGCACACGGGCTGCAAAATGTCTTTATGGCTTTGTAAACTGGGCGGGGCGGATGCCATCTTGCTGGGGTGAGGAAAAGCTGCTGCCCCCCAACAACGGGGTGCCCAAGAAGGGCAGGGCTCAGCAGTGGGACCAGCCTCCTTTGGAAAAATGGGGGGCCCCTTCTCCCCTGAAAGGAGAAAGAGGGCACCTGCTTGGAGGGGGTGTCCAAGCAAGCAGCACCCCCTCCTCGCAGTTGGGTCCGCATTTGGGGGTGGAGGCTGGAGAATGGGAAGAGATGGACCCCTTGGGAAGGTAAGTGGGGGGGGGCTGCCCTCTCCCCCATTTTTGCATATTTAAGGATCGAAGCTGCTGCTGCGGCTGAATGGACGGGGATCGTCATGGGACAGACGTGGGGGGTGGATTTCTTTCACAGATATAAACCAGAAAGGCGGGGAGGGGGGACAGCCAGCTCGCTTCTGGAGGAATGCCAGGTTTGGGGGTGTCGGGGGGCTGCCTGCAGCAGCCAGGAGCCGTGCAGAGAGGAAGAGAAGTCGGGGTGCAGAGAGGTCCCCCCCAACTACTGCCCCAGAGAGGGACACAGTGGGGCGTGGGTGGAAATGAGGTAACCAGGAAGGGGCTTCTCTGCCTCCAGCCACCCCCTGGACCCCTGGGGGCCCTCACCTGGGTGGGGGCTGGGCGAGGATGGGGTGGGCGAGGGTGACATTGAGGGAGTCGTTGTGCTGGACGAGGGAGGTGTGCCGGTAGTGGAGGACCAGCTCCTGGAGGGAGGCGTAGAGGTTGTAGGGCTCCGCGAAGCCGAATCCTGTGGCCGTCTTGTAGATCACGCAGTGCTTGGTGTCGCCGTCCACCCTGCAGGGGAGGCGTTGGAAAGACAAAAAAGGAAAGAAGAACAGAGAAAGGCGTCACTGGGGAGCATTGGTGCATCGGCCACTGTTTTCTCCCATAGAGAAATGGGAGCCGAGCCTCTTGGAATGGCTGCTCTTTCTAACCACAGCTCCCAGCATCCCCAAGTCAGGCCTTATAGGAGCTGCAGTCCAAAAAGGGACTTTTCTAGCCCATAAGAAAGACCTTTGGGAGCTTGGGGGAAGCAGTTAGCAAAATCAGCAGAAGGAGACAAGTAGCTTTTAAACAGCCTTAGGGAGCTGGGTATGTTTAGCCTGACAAAAAGGTTAAGAGGGAACAGGATAGGCATGTTTAAATATCTGAAAGGATGTCATGTTGAGGATGGAGCAAGCTTGTTTTCCGCTGCTCCAGAGACTAGGACACGGAGCAATGGATTCAAGCTGCAGGAAAGGTGATTCCACCTGAACCTCAGGAAGAACTTGCTGATGGTAAAAGCCGTTCAGCAGTGGAATCTGCTGCTGCCTTCATGGAGTCTCCTCCTTCTTTGGAGGTTTTTAAGCAGAGGGTGGGTGGCCATTTGCTGGGAGTGATTTGATTTTGTCTTCTTATATGGCAGAAATGGGGTCGGACTGGATGGCCTTTGGATGGTCCCAGGCCACAAAATCAAGGGAGATGCTGATCTCAGGCCAGGCAACTTTGTGCTGAAATCTGCATGGTGTGCGTGTGTGGAGAGGGGGGATTTAGACAGTTCAGCCTCCCTCAAACCACACACACAATTAAACAGACCAAGACTGCAGCCTGCTGTTGAGTCCCAACTAGATCTGGAAGCCATGAAGCCCTACGAGGAGCAGCTTAGGGAGCTGGGTATGTTTAACCTGGAGAAAAGAAAATTAAGAGGCAACATGATAGCTATGCTTAAATATTTGAAAAGAGGATGGTGCAAGCTTGTTTTCTGCTGCTCCAGAGACTAGGCTATGGAGCAATGGATTCAAATTTCAGGAAAAGGAATTTCAGCCAAACATCAGCAAGAACTTCCTAAAGTTGGTGGAATCCGCTACTGACTCAATGGAGTGTGTTGGAGTCTCCTCCTCCTTTGTAGGTTTTTAGCCATCTGTCAAAGGGAGTGTTTTGATTGCATCTTCCTCCATGGCAGAAGGGGGTTGGACTGGATGGCCTCTGGGGATCTCTTCCAACGCTAGCATTCTAGGACAGGCCTACTGAACCCATTCTTGCCTGGTGAGCTGCTGTGTGCTTCAGTGGGACTGTTTTACTTGGGAGTAACAGCAGGCTCCAGCCTTGTGTGTTTTTCAAAAAGCAAACAGGGAGAAGGGGGAACTCACACGACGGAGCAGGCGTAGCACCCGCGCTGGCTGCTCTCCCGGATCAGGAAGGTCCCGTCCCGCTTGCCGGACAGCATCTCCTCCGCCTGGGCACGGTGGATCTTGCCCACGTACCACGTCCGCTCGTCATGGTGGGGCAGCTCTTCCTCGTCCTCCATCATGGAGTATTGGCTGTATGGGGCAGAGAAACGCAATTGGGCCTTGAACTGGGGGTCAGAGATGGACAGATGGGTGAACGGAGGGGAGCATGGCCACCAGGGAAGCGGGTGTTGAGAAAGAAAACAACGTTTGCAAAATCTTGGAGTACACCTCCCAGAATCTCCAAACAAAACTGTGGGTTTGGGACCACCTCCTCCTTTTGGGTACAGCCCTGGAGCATGTCCCGAGGAGGGCAACCAAAATGGTCAAGGGTCTGGAAGCCACGAAGCCCTCTGAGGAGTGGCTTAGAGAGCTGGGGATGTTTAGTCTGCAGAAGAGAAAGTTAAGAGCGGAGGTGACAGCCAGGTTTAAATATTTGAAGGGATGTCATATCAAGGATGGAGTGAGCCTGTTTTCTGCTGCTCCAGAGACCAGGACAAGGCGCAACGGATTCAAGCTGCAGGAAAGAAGATTCCTGATGGTCAGGAAGGAGTGTGGTGGAGTCTCCTCCTTCTTTGGGAGGTTTTAAGCAGAGGCTGGATGGCCATCTGTTGGGAATGCTTTGATGGGTGTTCCTGCATAGCAGGGGGTTGGACTGGATGGCCCCTGGGGTCTCTTCCAACTCTACTATTCCATTATTCTAGCACTGTGGAGAATGTGTCAGGGCCACACATGGGCATCACGGCACACCCTGGCTTGGAACAGTGGCATTGGGACAGTCCTCCACTCACCAGCTCCCATCACTCCCCCTGGTTAAGAAGGGACTTCTCTAGGGGTCACCCTGTCCTCTTTAGGGGGTCCCAGAACCCCCCAGACTTTTCCTATAAAGCTACTGGGCACATGTTGAGGGGATGAAACCCCCTGACTGGCCTGGCCAAGAGGGGCTCTAGATGCCAGGGTGAGGGGCCCTTTCCCCCTCCCCCCTGCTCCCAGAGAGCTCCCTGGGGGGCCACATCCATCGGGGGCTGGCAGCAGCCAAAGGTACACCAATCTGTTTTAATTGCCCATCTTGTCAGTCAAAAATTTTCAGAATAAAACCCAGCACGGACACTGGGAAGCCATGCAAGGAAGCTGCCTTGGGGAACGAGGTAGAGACCCCACGGAAGCCCCAAGAGTGCAGTCATGGCCCCAGAACTTTTAAGTCCCCCCCTTTCCGACCCCAATCTATGCGATTCTGAGCCGCTTACTCCTCAGTTTCGTTCTTGATTCCGAGCCATTCGTTGATCTTCTTTTGCCGGGTCCCCTTCTGAGTCAGCCACCTGGAAGAGATTGGAGAGAAGTGAGCACCCCTTTCTCTGCCCGCGTCCTTGCTCGGTCGGAACCAAACCACTTATGGGCAGAAACACCCTGACCGAAGCACAGATGCCCACCGACGAGAGAACTGGCATTTTTCTAGCCTGGCACTGTGCAAGGTGGGGAGACTTTAAAGGACAGAAATAAAGCCAGAGCTGGAACAAAGAGATAAATCAGCATCAGATTCACATCTGGGCTGTCCGCTCTCTCAGATGCAAGAAAAGTTGTTCCTGTACATCAGAACAAAATAAAATAAAACGGTTTAAACTGGTACCATAGCTTGGAAAAATTACAGCGCTCCCAGGAGGGAAAAAATCTTTTTGGGGCTGCAACTTCCAGAATCTCTTAACTGGCCGTGGACTGTGTTCGTTGCAGTCTAAAAATGGTATTTTTTTCACCCAAGCTCTGGGTTAATAATTGTGAATCAAGTGAAAATTATCCTTTTTCTGCAGGACTTGTGACAGGTGCTAAATTTGACAGAAAGGCCACGGGGGGGGCGGGGGGGTTCCTTACGGAAACGGGATGCTAAGAAGGATGATGGGGACGGAGGTGGGATTGTCGCCTAGCCTTTTTTGGAAAGGGGGTCACCTACACCAGGTACTGGTCCCGGAGTTTCCGCAGCTGGAGCAAATCCGGTTTGAGGCTGTTCATCCGCTTGTCGATCTCCCGGTTCTCGGCGGCCTGTTGCTTGAGGTCTTGTTCCAGCTTCATCTTGCTGTCGTGGATCTCCGTGATCCGGGATTTCAGCTTCTCCGAATTCATCAGGATCCTTTTTTTGGGGGGGGGGTGAGAAAGAAAGAGGGGAGCTGTTATAGGTGCATGCAAGGCCCCCTTCCCCTCCAGGCTGTCTTGCGGTCTCTGCTGAGCTTGCAAAGGCAAAAAAGGAATTTGCAATGGTTTGTCGGCTGCCAAGAGTTTTTAAGCAGAGGCTGGATGTCCATCTGCTGGGAGTGCTTTCATGGGTGTTCCTGCATAGCAGGGGGTTGGACTGGCTGACCCCTGGGGTTTCTTCCAGCTCTATGGCTCTCTGACCATCAACACTGGCTACCAATTGTCCTTTTGCAATCTCCTTTCCAGCGTTCCCCTTGCTCCTGTCCGCCCCCTCCAGCCCTGCTGCCGCCCGAGCCTCACCGCTGGAGCTCCTTCTCGTTCCCTTCCCTCCGGAAGCGCTCCATGTAGTCCTGGCTGCACCTCTCCTGCGTCTGGCACTGCTCCTCAAAGATCTTGATGGTTTCATTGAAGGCCTCAATGGCCGTCCGCTTCATCTGCAGGTCCTGGAAGGAGGAGGAGAGCGGGGAAGATGGACCAGGTGGTCCGAGCCAAGAGGAAATTCCCACTTGCCCACCCATACTCGTGCAAGGAAGGGACGGGGGACAGTAAGGTGATTTCTTGGCCAAGAAGATACCTTCTCTTCCTGCTCCCAAGGGGCTGAAATGCCTTTTTCCCTCCTAACTGGGAAGCCAGAAAAGTATTTGGCTGAAAACGGGGCTGCCGGATTTTGCACCCAGCCTCTTTTTGCAAGAGCTTCCCCAAAACAGAGTCCAGCCCTCAGGGACCCCCCCAACGATCAGTTCAGAACTGGGGGCAGCATGAGAACCGGGGTACCCCAATCTTTTTATGCACAAGGGGCAATCGTCCCCCAATTCAGAAGCCAATTTCCTCTTGCAAAAAACTGAATCCCTTGCTCCGGAAAAGGGGCGTTGGGGGCCCCAAGGGGACAGCGAAGGCACCCCAATCCCTGGGTAGAAAAAAATCAGCAACAGATCTGAAGAGCAAATGAAAATGAGGCAAGCCGGCGTAAAGTAAAATTGAATGCTACATGAACCAATATTAACGATGTGGAAATATGCTACAGCATTCAATTTTACTTTATATTTACTAATGCAACGGTTTGCCTCATTTCAGCCACTGGTCAAGTCCCACGGGGTGGTAGCCAAAGGGGCGCGGGGGTCTCACCTGGGACGTGCGGGTGTACTCCTCGTAGAGCAGGTCATACTCGCGGCTCTTGTCCTGGTATTGCTGGTGGTAGACCTTCAGCTGCTCCCCGACCGCCTCCACGCTGTCCTCTTTCACCACCTGGTCCTGCCGGAAAGGAGACGGATTGGAGGAGGAGGAAGAAGAGGAAGAGGAAGGCCACCTGCCTTTGCTAGAAGTCCCCACCCCTGGATTCCTTCCCGAACCCACAGATAATACGGGCACCCCCTGCTTTTGAGTGGCCCGTTTTCCAACAGTCCGCTCTTTTGACCCTTTTTGATCACAACAAGAACCCATATAGGACAGAGACCACGGAGAACTCCACTGCTCCAGAGACGAGGACTAGGAGCAATGGATTCACACTATGGGAAAAGAGATTCCACCTAAAGCTCAGGAGGATCTGAGCTGTCCGGCAGTGGAAGCTGCTGCTGCCTGAATGGCGTGTGGTGGAGTCTCCTCCTTCTTTGGAGGTTTTTAAGGAGAGACTGGGTGGTCATCTGTCCAAGGAAAGGTTTTGATCTTCTTGCATGGCAGGGG
>CAOLHI010002175.1:257500-284200 GCA_948474755.1 Ctenosaura bakeri
TTTTTTCCCCATAAGAAGTGCCCAAATTGTAGGAGATCGGGTCCTTTTCCCGTTCCAGTTACTCTTCTAGCCTCTGTGCTGTTTTCAAGGCCCCCTCCCCAGAAAGACAGACCCCTCACCCACCTGCTAGCGGGGGCCCCCCGGAGCAGTAGGGGCCCAAAGATCTCTCCCAGGACCCGGGGTCCAAGCCCGTTGCTCTCGGCGTGGGCGGCCACCTTGGCCAAGTGCCGCAGGAGGAACCGGAGGGTGAGGAGGTGGGCGAGGGGCAGGGCAGGGGGCTCCAGGGCCGAGAGGAGCTGCTTTCGGCAAAGATCCAGTGTCAGGGCGGCATCTGCAGGGGAGGAAGGAGGAGGTTGCAATTTCCCAAAGAGAGATCTCCCCTAGCCCCTCGGTGGGGGAGCCTGGGAATTGGAACTCTGCACGTGCCCAGTGGCCCTCTGCCTGCAAAAATTCAGGGCCGACATCTGCAGGGGAGGAATAAGCGGATTGGAATTTCCCACAGAGAAGCACGAGATCTCCACGAGCCTCTTGGTGGGGCTCTTTGCTCAGCGGGAGCCTGAGAAGTGGCACTCTGCACATGCCCAGTGGTCCTCAGATCAACATTGTAGGAGAAAAATGAGGAAACCTAGGAGATTGCAGCCAGGGGCGGGGGGCTGCTGAGAGTATGGCCTCTTTTGGCTCTTCCTCCAGGGACTGGGGAGGTTACTTTTTGGAAAGACAGCTCCCAAAATCCACCTACCAATCCCAGCAGCCCCATCTTTCTCTCCCCAGACTGCATCCATTGAAGCTTCTTGCAATGACTATCCGGAAGGAAAAGAAACGCAGCCCCATTTCCCTCCGTTTGGGTTGCACCATTTACGCCAAGCAAGCCAGACGGAGGGGCAGGGGCCGTTTGGGGGGGGGTGTCTCAAAATCTGTTCTTGCCCTAAAGCCCCTCAGAGAGCTTTTGGGGAAGACAAAGAGTTTGGGGCGGGTGGAAATGCGGAGAACTTTGGACCGCAAATGCCCCCCAAGACCTCCCATCTGGACCACGAAGCCCCCCCTCCACTCACCTTGCAGCACCCGCAGAATCTCCGCCTGGGCGCTGGCCGGCACCAAGGGGGTTGGGAGGTCCTGCAGGTACCCCTTGAGGGCATCGCCAAGCGAAAGGGCATCAAAGCTCTCCAGGTCTCCGGCTGCTGCCATGCTCACCCAGTCTGGGGGGAGACAAAGGGGGACTGGGCAAGCGTGGTAGGGGGTCTGCCATCTTTGGCCCGAATCTCCCCCCACCTGGCCCATTCCCTTGGTAGAACAGAGCCAGCAGGATCTGCCCAGGCAAACCATTGCCATGAAAAGACGGCTGCCACTCATCACCCAGTCCAAAGGGTCTTTTGCAAGGGGTAGAGTGAGGGGCCGGAGGGAATCTAATGGGTCTCTTGTTGGCAGAAGGAAACCGAACTTGATTTCCCTTGGCAGGGAGTTCCACAGGCTTCTGGGAGCCACGCAAGCAGAAGCTCATCGGAGCACCCCACAAACAACATTCCAGTGCCGCAGAATATACTCATTAAATACTCTGATTTAACAATTAAATCTGCCAAGGAAAAGTTAAAACGGCTCTTGCTAAACCCAAGAACAAATGTGAAACCATATTTCCGATAGTGGAACGTGCTAAGCTTATACAGACTGACATTTACCAAGTACCAAGGGGGAGAAGAGGAAGTCTAAAAATGTTGTATTTTAATAGAAACTGCTGTGAATTTTGGTTACAGATCTTTATTTACTTAATCTGTGCCGGCAACGACATGGTTCAAAGTAAAGTTTCACAAATAATGATATCGTTTTTGCTTTTTCTCTGTTTTTTCATTGCATATTTCTCTTTATTTTTTTTAAAAAGAATATGCTGCAAAATAAGCAACGGCCCAAACGGACCACATTTGCATGGAACACCATGTGTGCTTGTTCTATGCGATATTAACGATAACGAACTCATCAGGCTTCTCAGCATCGCTGCTTGCTTGCAGCACTGCTAGGATTGCACGCAACTCCTTTGTGCATGACGGTGCATTTGGATTGTACGCTGCAAGTCTTTTCTTTTGGGGCGAAGGGCCCCAGAACCCCCATTCCTCGCCACTTGGGGAGGTCTCCCTCATCTGTGCTTTGCAGGCAGAAAAATCTTGGTCTACCCCCCAATTCCACCCCATTGCATCTCTGCTTCAAAGGGGTCCTTGTGGGCCTTTTTTCCAAGACCTGGGAAAGAGGGGGCGAATGCAAAATGCAAAAAAGCCTCCCTCCATCTGCATCTTCTTACACAAATGGTGACCAGGGGTAGCCCGGCCCCCTCTCAGCCCCCCACATCCCATTTTCTCCCCATTGCTAAGGCAGATTTCTCCTCCTCCTCCTCCCTTTCGTCTGTCGCTCTCTCTCCTGCAGCTTCTAATCTCTTCCATCCCATTGCCTTCCTGGCCTCCGCCTCCCCTTCGCTGCTGCCTCCCTCCCTCCCCGCCAGCCCCACGGCCGGCTGAACTGGTTCCTACCGGTTCTCATGGCCTGCCTCAGTTCGGAGCCAGATGTCCTGTAGAGCATCTTGTTCTCCAGCCCTATGGACGCACACACAGAGAGAGAAAAAGAGATGGCACAATGATTAGCACATGCATGCACAAGGGGATAGCAGAGCTGGGTACCACCTCCTTCTCCCCCCACAAGTCTCCCCTCGATTTTATGCCTCTTGCAGAGACGTGGAGGTCACAACTGCCCCATGGGTCAAGGGTTCAAGAGGACACACTCCTTTGCAAGGGTCAAGTTTTAATGCTGAGTTTCCATATAGAATCACAGAGCTGGAAGAGACCCCAGGGGTCTTTCTGCCACGGAGGAACTGCCATCAAAGCATTCCCGTGGACAGATGGCCATCCAGCCTCTGCTTAAAAACCTCCAAAGAATTGTGTTTTAGTTATATCCGCCTTTGCTAGGGTTGGGGGCACAGGACCCCCGTGAAAGTGCAAAAACCGTGAATCACACTAGACCTTCCCAAACCATATCTAACACACAAAAAAGTATGAACCCCATATTCAACCCACCATGGGTTCCTTTGAGGTGTCAGGGTTCCTTCACAGGGCAAAAGTGGGGGGCTGGTGGGGCTTACGGCCACCCTCGCTGCTGCCCCATGCCGTTTTTAAGAGGGACTTACAAGCCACAGTCCCATGAGGCTTGCATTCCCTACGAAAAATGGCCCAGGGAGGCAGCAGCGGGGAGAGCAAATAATCCGTGGATAACCAAATCCGCAAAAGTGAAACCTGCAAACGTGGGGGGGCTGAATGCATTTTGCATTTCAATTTTGCAACACAAAGTGGTCCTCTCCAGCAGAGTCTCCTTTGCAACATCACCCTGTGCCCACATTTCGCTCCTATCCTTTGGTTTTTAACCTGGCCTTGCTTGCGGAAGGTTACGGTTCTCCGCTGCTGGTTTTAGACAGAGTGGAAGGTTTCGGCACGCTCCAAAACAAGGGGAAAGTTCCAGGGAGGTTTTTAAAGGGTGGCCATTTGTCGGGAATCTTTTGAACGCATGGCAGGGATTTGGATGTGATCGCCCTTGGGGTCTCTTCCAACTCTAATGCTCTACGTGACATCGAGACACATGGAGACAGTTTGTGGTTCCCAAGGTGCCCCCAGCCCTTCCCAAACTTTGGGGGGATTATGGCTACCATAAGGCCCTCTCCCAAACCCAGCACAGCCCCAAAGTTTGGTCAGGTCATGAAGGGGGAGTTCCCAAAAGAGATGTCCACCCCCCCCCACGATTCTGGTGCTCACTTGGAGACCCCCCCCCTTACCTTTCTTCTCAATCGCCTCCACCAGCCGGCACAGCAGGGGCGGCGCAACCTCGGGTGGCCCAAATTGCTCAGAGAGTTCGGGAAGGGTCGCTCCTGGGAGGAAGACAATGGGGAGAGGGGGTGTTAGCACAAGGGGTCCTGGAGAGAAAGGAAAGAAGGGGCCCAGGAGAAGAAGGGAGACCTCACCCCAGCCCCCTTCCTAGGGAGGTTTTCCAGCTTTTGTTCCAGGCATTGGTTGACCAACCAAACCCAAAGGGTGATCATAATGGCTGCTTTTCACCCTGGAGAGAAGTGACTAGTGGGGTGCCAGAGGATTAACATAATTATATGGAGGGCGCACAGGGGGCGGAAACGTATTTATTTATTTCTTGATCTCCGATGAAATAAATTGGGTTTTGCAAAGCTTCTACCAACAGTTAGATCTGTTTTAGTGGGGGATTCTGGGAGTTGCAGTCAGCTGAGGGATTGTGGGAGCTAAAGCATATGGGAAATTCCATTTTGAAAATCTTACCAGTGTGGTCCAACCTGCCATCTGTTTCTCGGGCATCATTAATACAGCTTATTAATTAAGCGTACTGGGATATGGGATGGCTCCATTCTATTCTACTTCGGTCAAACTCCACCTGGAATAATCCTGTGTCCAGTTCTGGGCACCACAATTCAAGAAGGATACACTGACCAGCTGGAAGATGTCCAGAGGAGCATGACCAAAATGGCAAAAGACCTAGAAACTATGAAGCCTTATGAGGAGAGGCTTAGGGAGGCTGTGTATATTTAGCCTGGAGAAGAGAAAATTATGAATGGACATGATAGCCATGTTTGAATATTTGAAGGGATGTCATAGGGAAGATGGAGCAAGTCTGTTTTCTGCTGTTCCAGAGACTAGGACATGGAGCAATGGATTCAAGCTGCAGGAAAAGAGATTCTACCTAAACATTAGAAAGAACTTCCTAAAGAGTTCAAAAGTGGAATATATTGCTGTCTTAAAATATGGTGGAGTTTCCATCTTTGGAAGTTTTTAAACAGAAGTTGGATGGCCATCGGCCAAGGGGAGGGCTTTAATGGTGCTTCCCTGCACGGCAGAAGGGGGCTGGACTGGATGGCCCTTGGGGTCTCTCTTCCAGGATTTTATGATTCTATGGAATTCCCTTCAGGGTTGTACAATACCACCCCACATGGACATATCCCCCTCTCCCTCTTTCCCCTGAATCCCAAGTGGCTCAGGGAGGGTCACCGTTCCCCTCCGGTGGCCAAACTCACCTTGATCCGCCTCTGGCACGTGGGTCACACCAGCAGCGCCAGGAGCGGCTGGGAGGGGCCGAGGCATCCGTGGCCGGTGGGCCGGCAGGGGGATCTTGACAGGCCCAAGGTATTCCACGTAGGTGCCCGGGAAGTCCCCCTTCTGCCTGGTGCGTTCGTTGACCCCCAAGATCCACCCGATCTGGTGGGGGGCCTGCTCGTCCCCCTCCTTGAAGCCCCCAGGGCCTGCAGGGCCCCCTTGCTGACCACCAACGTGTCCCCTGGGAGCAAATCGATGTCCTCCTCGCGCTCCTTCCGGTAGTGGTAGAGAGCGCGGTACTGGAACCCCTCGGCGCTCCCCATGGCGGCCAAGGGGAGGGGTTCAGGGCGACGGAGAAGGCTACCCGAGCGCGAGAGGAGCGGCCGCGGCGCTGGGGAATCCGGGCCCCGGGACCCCTAGGTGCAGCCCCGTTCCCGTAACTTGAAGCCACGATTCAACCAGACGATGGAACAGAGGGAAAACGTGACCAGCATAATCCAGCCCGGGCCGGCAGCGACACCTTCGGGGAGGCGGAGGGACCAGGCGCCGGACGTGTCGGGATCTCGGGGTGCCCGGGGGTCGCCCAGCGGATGGGACAGGACCTGGAAATGGGGGAGAGAGGGAAAAATCGTCACCCAGAGCACCCTCTTCCCATTCCTAATCGTGCTTCATTCCTGGGGGCTCCTTCCCATCACCCCCAATCCAAAAAGGGGTACCTAGGCAGCACAAAAAAGCCGCGCCAGAAGATTTAGCGGCACAACCGCTCTCGGTGCTGTTTATGCCGGATGCGTCTTTGCCAAAGCAGCCCACCCCATCCTGGCCCCTTAACAAAGGATGGGGGGGTCTTCTTGCTAGTCCACCCCCCCACCCCAATTATGATGTGCAGGGAAAGGAAATGAGAGCGGGGCCCAGAAACAGATGGGGGCCCAAAAGGAGGAAAAGTTCAACCAGAAACAGGACAGGGCGTGCCCAAATCAGGACGGCAAATAAGCCGGCTGGGGGATCCGGAGCCCCTTCGGGTTGACCAAAACCGGGCAAGAAATTCTGCAAGCCCTGGGGGTATTTCCCTCTCCTTATTAATATAATTATATGGAGGATGCACCAGGAGGGGAAATATATTTATTTATTTCTTGATCTCCAATGAAATAAACTGAGTTTTGCAAAGCTTCTACCAACAGTTAGATCTGTTTTAGTGGGGGATTCTGGGAGTTGCAGTCCGCTGAGGGATTCTGGGCGCTAAGGCATACGGGAAATTCCATTTTGAAAATCTTACCAGTGTGGTCCAACCTGTTTCTTGGGCATCATAAATACAGCTATACTGTATCCTATACTGGGATATCCTATACTGGGATATCCTATACTGGGATATAGGATATCTTCCTACGGACTTCTAGTCTTTAGCTCCAAGTGATTTGTAGATATTGGTAAATAAATTCCCCTTTTCCATGCAAGATGCCATGCATGGTTTAGAAAAGGAAGGAGATGAATTAATGGAGGGGACCCATTAATTAGGGAAAAAAGCCCCCCTCCCGGGCACACTGGATCAGCCACCCAATGTGCCCTTGGTGTCCTGCTTGTGGGCTTTCCAGAAATTTTTGCTGCCCGCTGATGTGAAAACACACAATCCTGGACTAAAGGATCCTTCTTTGGTACCATCCATTGCTGGTTTCTTATTAAAAGGGGATTAGACTCATTCGCGGAGAAAGAAGAACCTGAGCAACAGCCAGGACCACATCAACGCCACAGAACTTCCACCTCCAGGGGCACCGTGCCATGCCATAATCACACTCACTTATTCAGGCCTACTTTAGCTCCCAGAATTCCTCACCACCTGCAAATCCTTGCATCTGGGAGTGCTCTGTGTGGGCCTCGAAGTTGCCTGTCCACTTTGGGGGACCCCATGAATTCCATAGGATCTTCTTAGCCAAGGAATCCTCAGGGGTGGTTTTGCCAGTCCCAACCCTGAAATAGAACCTACAGCATCTAGAATCGGTTGGTGGTCTCCCACCCAAATACTAGCCAGGGCTGACCCTGCTTAGCATAAAAACCCCAGATGGAATTGGGTGTCTTTTGGGGTATTTAGGACAGTTTCCCCTCTTTCTGCTGAGATGCAAAGAGGGGGGAGAAAAATGAGCAAAAAAGACAGGAAAGAGGGGAAAGACATTTTGCAAGCAAGAAAGAAGAGCCCCTTTTCTGGATTCAGCTCATACTTTTTTTGCTGGGGGACAGATGGGTCTCTGATGGGGTTTGGGGGGTTTGGGGGTGTCAGAGGAAAAAAACAGGGGAACAGGTGCCCTATGAAAGACAAAGGGGGCACAGCAGCCCCTGGCTTATGGGCAGGGGGGCTCACAGCCCTGGGAGGGGGCCCAGGAAAGAAAGAGGGAGGGAAATAGGCAAAAGGAGAGGGGGGTCCCTTCTTGATTCAAGGAAAGGGGGAGATTTTCCAGGGTGGAACAGTGGAAATCCCTCTCTCTGGGGGTCTTTTGGGTGCCCACCTGGCAGGGATGTTTTAGTAGCACAGGGGGTGCACTAGATGTCCCTTAGGGGTCCCTCCAGCCCATTCTACGATTTCCCCAAAGGCTGGAAGAGGAGGAGCTGGGGAATTTTGGGAAGTGCTCCCCCCCCCCCAAATGGGACGAAAAAGTAACTTGAGGAAGAGGAATGCAGGAGGAGGAAAACAGGAACCCCGAGGAGCAGGATCCGGGCCATGGGGGGCACAGGAGGGGGGAGTCTCTGGATCCAAATGGGAGCAGAGTGTGGGGAGGGAGAGATTATTGCAAGACTGTGGACCAGAGCAAGAGGGAACCAGAGCATGTGCAAAGTGGAAGGAAGCAGGGGAGGGGGCTGGGAGGGAAGGGCAGGTTTGGGGGGGCTTCCTGGTGATTCCCCAAAGGCCAAGATGGGCTAGCCCCCCCAGACCCCTTGCAGGGGCCTCTCAATCTTCCAGAAAGTTGTACATGGGGGGCATGAAAGGAGACCCCAGATTTGCAATGAGGAAGAGGACCCCCTCCCCAAAAGCCTTCCTCTGCAAGGAAATCCCTCCAAATGCAAGCCCACCTCCCTTCTTTTGTGGGGGGGGGATTAAGAGCTGCCCCCTCCCCTCCAAGCCAAGGGGTCAAGGGTCAGATTCAGATCTCCCTGGTCAGTAGAGGCAAGGGGGGCAAAGGGGGGGGTTGCACAGCAGCAACTCCAAAAAAGGGCCGAAATCCCTCCTTTAAAAGAAAAAAAACGGGGGGATTAAACACCCTGATGAGCAAAGACCTCCCATCGTCCCCCCTTGTGGATCTCCTCCTCTGCAAAAGTGGGGGGCGGATTCTTTTTTTGGGGGGGAAGTGTGGGTATGCAGAAAGGAATCCCGCCTCCTCTCCCCCCAAAAGGAAGCAGGGAGAAGAGGGTGCACCCCACCCCAGATGCAACCGAGGCAGCCCCCCCCCGGGAGAAAAGCCGCCCCTCCCACCCCGCCCCGCCCCACAGGCAGGCCTGGGATCTTCATTTCCTCCTGGAGGGGTTTGCAAAGGAGATCTTGCAAGCCAAGCCGAGGGGGGGGCCGCCATGCAAAACGAAGCCCCCCTCCTCACCCCCCATGCCCCCCACCGCCACCCCGGAAAGGTGGGCCAATGCCCCCCTTTGCAAAGGGGCAGCGCTTTGCAATAGCCGCTGTCGGGCTGGGAGGGGTGGCCGCCCCTCCTTCTCCGCCCCGAAGGGGGGGTGTTTTTGGAAAGCATCAGGAGACCCCCCCTCCCGGCCCCCGGGCCCGATCCGACCCACCTTTGGCCCGAAACGCGCTCCCGACCTCCCCTCTCCGCCTTTGCAAGCGCTGCGAGGGCAGCTGCAATCCTGGGAAAGGCGGAAAGAGCCGAGCGGAGCCGAGTCCAGCCGAGCGGCGGCGGCGGCGGAAAGAGCCGAACTCTCGCTCGGAGGCCGAGGGGGGCTGCTGGCGGAATTAGCCGAGCCGCCGGCCGAGCGGGAGCCGAAGGGCATTCGGACGCCAAAGGGGAGCGGTTCTTTTGTCCGCAACCGAGACGTTAGGGAGTTTTTATTTTATTTTATTATTTTTAAAGGCACTCCTTTCAAGACGGCTGCCCGTTTATGACTTATGAATTTCACGGGAATCCTCCAAGGGGTTTTTTGTTCCTTCTGAAATAGAGGCCCCTGGGTAGTCGCGGGCGGTCTCCCATCCAAATACCAACCATGGCCGACCCTGCTTAGCTTCCAAGAACAGAAAGGGTCCAGCGCCCTAAGGCTTGACTAAGCTCAAGGAATAAACTCCACGACTTGCAGCAGCTCATTTGTGTCCCTTCAAGAAAGTAACTGTGGATGAGGAAGCAAAAGTTACTTTTTATGGGTGCAACTGTAAGGGCAGCGAGCCACCCCTCTGGAGTCCGAAACCAACCAAAATGAGTTGTTTGTTTAAATTGCACGTTTTCTGATGGAAAAGGGATAAACTTAACTACACTTGTTTTACTCAATGCAATTTAATTAATGCAATTAAGTTGGAGTTTTGCTCCAGACGTGAAAGAGGGGCAGTGGGTTGTCTTTTCCGGCTGCTTTCTTGGCCCGAAAGCAGAGGTTGGTTTGGATTTTGGCAAAAGGATCTCCTGCTTTTGGGTGGCAGAGTCGCTGTCCTTTGCCTCCCAGGAGCCAAACAGCTTTCTCAAGGATGGATCATAGAAATGTAGAGTTGGAAGAGACCCCAGAGGCCATCCAGTCCAACCCCCTGCCATGCAGGAACACCCTCAAAGCACTCCCGACAGACAGCCATCCAGCCTCTGCTTAAAAACCTCCAAAGGAGACTCTACCACACTCCATGGAGGCAGCAGATTCCACTGCTGGACAGCCCTGACTGTCAAGTTCTTCCTGAGGTTCAGGTGGAATCTCCTTTCCTGCAGCTCGAATCCATTGCTCCTTGTCCTGGTCTCTGGAGCAGCAGAAAACAAGCTCTCTCCCTCCTCTACGTGGCATCCCTTCAGATATTTAAACATGGCTGTCATGTCCCCTCTCAACCTTCTTTCCTGCAGACTAAACATACCCAGCTCTCTAAGTCTATCCTCATAGGGCTTCATGGCTTCCAGGCCCCTCACCATTTTGGTCGCCCTCCTCTGGACTTGCTCCAGCTTGTCAATATCCTTCTTGAATTGGGATGCCCAGAACTGGACACAGGATTCAAGATGGGGTCTAACCAAAGCAGAGTAGAGTGGTACCAGGACCTCCCTCGATCTAGACACCAGACTCCTATGGATGCAGCCGAGAATCGCATTGGCTTTCTTGGCTGCCGCATCACACTGCTGGCTCACGTTCAGCTTATGGTCTATGAAGACTCCCAGATCCCTTCCACACGTACTGCTATCCAGCCACGTGTCCCCCATCCTATATTTCTGTATTCTGTATTCATGCTATGGGGCCGGTTCTAGTTATCAGGTCCAGTGCCCGGTCCGGATCTTCCTCTGCCCCATTTCTACACACACCAAAGCCTCTCTGCTCCCAGTAGCCTATCTGGTGTAAACGTCACCTAGGGCAACCCCCACCTCCTTGCCCCGGCATGCCTGCCCTTTTTGCACCCTCCCTGGCATTAGCACCCGGGGCACATCCCCTACTTGCCCCACCCAAGATACACCTCCATTTCTTCCTGTCTTCCAATGTGTTCGCTACCCCTCCCAGATTTGCAGATGACACTAAACTGGGACATTGGAATCATAGAATCATAGAAATGTAGAGTTGGAAGGGACCCCAGAGGCCATCCAGTCCAACCCCCTGCCATGCAGGAACACCCATCAAAGCATTCCCAACAGATAGACATCCAGCCTCTACAGGATGACAGGCTTTGCTAGCATCCCCCTCCGCTCCCCAGGGGAGCGGCCTTGAACCACAAAACTCTTGTGTGTGTGTGTGTGTGGGTGTAGTTCTCAGCCAAGAAAACCCCAAGTTGGAGCTGACTTGAAGGCCTGTGATTGGGGAGCGTTTGACAAAGGCACCTTTGGAAGTCCTGGGTTCAAATCCCACCCCCTTGGCCATGCAACCCATTGAGGGCAGGCCCTACTCTCTCCGCCTCCAGACGAATCTTTCCAAGAGCATCCTTGCAAAGGGACCCCATAAGTTGTCAAAAGCCAACTTGAGAGCACTGAACAACCTTTGCCCCTTTTTCCTGCAGCAGCCGGTTCCGCAGTTTAACGTCCCCTGCTGCAGGGGAGACACAGTTCCTCTTCTGTCCTGAGCCCTCCACCATTATTCATAGAAGCATAGAAATGTACAGTTGGAAGAGACCCAGGGGCCATCCAGTCCAACCCCCTGCCATGCAGGAACACCCTCAAAGCACTCCCGACAGATGGCTGTCCAGCCTCTACTTAAAAACCTCGGCTTCAGTAGACCAGTCTCTGGGGTCAAGAGGGTGCAAGAGTCCCCGCTGTCCCCCCGCCAGACCTATTGATCCCTTCTGTGACCCCCTTTTTTGCAGATCAGCCCCAAATGGGATGCTTCCTCTGGTCCCTTTCCCAACTCAGAAGAAAAATAAAATTAAAAATAATTTCAATTTTTTAATTAATACAAATAAAAAAGGAAATAAAATAAATATGTATATTTTTATGCATCGATTTGCAAAGGGGAATTCTGGCATGTTTTGTGTGTGCACAAACCCCCGGATGCGCCCACAGGCCACCATTGACTTCTGGTGGCCCTACGGATTTCACGGGGTTTTCTTAGGCCAGGAATACCCAGAAAATATTGCAATATAGACCTCCAGCCACCTTTTTCTAAATTATGCCCAGCATGGAATTTATTTCTTTTTAGCAACTGCTGCATTAAGATCAGCCAGAAGGAAAAGATGGGGAGCCGCCAGCCATGCACCCCGTTTATTGAATTGGGGGCTTCCACTGAGCCAGTGCCCCATTTCCCCACATTGGGGGTGTTTTTACATTTAAATTTCAAACCCTCCTTGCTTGCATTCGCCAGCTGCTCCCACCTCTCTTTCAATCCCACTTGCAGCATCAAAAATAGCAGCAAAGGCCTCTGTCCGCATGACACCATTGGAGCGCTATCGTTCCGCTTTAATCGCCATGGTTTCACCCTATCCGGCATTGGGATCTGCAGCTCAGGACCCCTTTCCCACCCACCTTTTCCATTCAGTACCTTAACCCAGTAAGCTGCCCCCGCCTTGAATGCCTGGTCCTTTAGGAACAAACTCTGGGTGCGAATTCCACCCTCCTCGAGCATCCCTTTTCTTCCGCAGCTTTCCCACACCTCGAACTGGTTTGGAAGAAAAACTCCACAGCCATCAGGGTTGCAATCCAGGGGAGAGGGACGGGGGCTCCGCTCCACCGCCCCCTCCGTTTATTTGCCCTCACCCCAGGCGGGGTACGACACAACCAACACACCAATTGCACCAACAAAAGGGTCTCTCCAGCCCCCCAGTCCTAAGAAGACCCCTTCCTTTACAAGCACCCTCCCCACAGGCAGACCCCAAAGCCCCTCGGGGGTTAGTAAGCAGCAGGAGAAGCAGCCAGGGGGGAGGACTGGGGGAGGCAGAGACCCCCACCACACTGGGGGCAGTGAATCTGCTCCACGGTTTAGTCCAAACTTTACAGGCACTCATTGAACCCAACTCGCAAAATAGGTTCAGGGCCTTGGATGCCTCCCTGGCGGTTCCGACTGAAGCATGGAGTGGATTCCACTGGCTTTCAGCTGAGGGGGCTAAAATATCTGGGAAGCCCCCTCCTCACCTATCCTCTGGAGCTGCTGTGTTAGAACAAAGGAATGGAGCCGGGTGACTGCCAAGACCACCCACCCCAAATAGGATGTGCTTGCTTGTAGCGGGGAGTGGGCACAAAATGCCTCCCCCCACCCCACTGGCTGCTTCCATGGCTTTCCTGGGAGGGAAGGGATCGGGCCGTGGGCACCGGAACCCAGAGGATGGTTTGGTGGGCTGATGGATAAGATGCGGGGGGGGGAGATAAAAAGCCACCCCATCCTTGCATCAACTGCAAGGAGCAAGGTCAGCCAGCAGCCCCCTCCCCTGCATTGCATCCCACCCCCTCACTGCAAAAGAGCTCTTCCTGGTCCTTTTTGCACACCCCAAACAGACCCAAACCAAGACCCTTCCTTCTCTCCCTCCTAGGCTTGCATGGAAAGGGTTTGCAAGAGAGGGGAGGGCAACAGGGACCCTTGGGAAGCCCCCAGAGGAGGAAGAAAGCCAGGTTGAATGTGGAGGGGGGGTCCTTCAGGCCTGGGGAGGGAAACAGCACATGGCGGGGAGGCACGGCACAAAAAGCCCAGCAAACATTTCCTTCTGCACAGGTTTCCGCCACTGAGACATTGCTGCCTGAAGCCTGGCTGCCAAATGGAGAGCCTGTGGAAGGGGCCCCGAAAGCAGAGTTTGAAAATCCCCGTGTTTCGTATCCGCAGCAGCCCCATTCCTTTGCTTTGCAAGCAGCCTGTTCCACCCAGGACTTCCCCTTCTCTGATGAAACCCCACAGGGCCCTCTTTCCCCCGTTTCCCTCAATGACCGTCCTGGAATAGAAGACAGCAGCGTCCAACAGAAATGCCTCCGAAACTGGTTCTAGGAAGGGGAGGATGCTGGGAGTTGCAGTCCCCATAAAGCAACTTCCCGCCGTCTCTTTGGAAGGGAAGACGCAGCGAGATCATTTGGTCTAAACCCCTTCATCTTCATTGCAGAGCGCCTCTGGCAGGCCCAGTTGGGTGGGGATGATAGGCATTGCAGTCCAGTACTTCTGGGAAGGACCAAGTTTGTGAGGAGTGGGCCTTCAACCTAGCCAAGAGATGCAGAACCCTCCAAATCTCCCCCACAAGTATGGCCCTACTTCTCACCCATGTCCAGCAATGCCCCCCAAATTCATCTATTTGTGGGAACTAAAACGCACTTTTTAAAAAAGGGATTTCTAGAGCTTTTTTTTGGTCCTTTCTTTAAAAATAGAAACTTTTAAAAAGAACATGGTTTGGTTGGCTGTGTTTTCGGAGACAAGGCGTGGTGGGAAAGAGACCAGGGGCTGCCGTCAGATTTTTTTTTTGGGGGGGGTCCATCTAGCCCCATTTCTCCCACTCTGCCCAGTTGACACCATCAGCTGAAAGTAACTCCTGCAGGAGGTGGTGAGAGGGAAAGGGACTTGAGAGATGCTGGGCAGGGAGGGGCTGGCAGGGACAGATTTTGGGGACAGCCCCCCATATGTAAAGGGAGAGTCATCATGCCCCACTGAGCCACCCCAAAACTGTTTGGTGTGTGTGATTTTTAAATGCCTCTTTGATCTAATATTCTCGCTCTTCACTCATTCTCAGGTCTTGGAATGGTTACTTCTGGGGGGTCTACAAGTCCCAAAACTCCCCCAGCCCACCACACTGGCCCCCCCAAGTAACCTTTCCAAGCTCTGCGGTGAAATTCTTGCTTCCCCGTCCAACCACTTTTGGCTGCAGTGGAGAAATGTCTCCCAGGAGCCATTCTGAAGAGCTCTGCCAATGCTTTGGGCACCTTTGAGGGGCTCAGTTACTGTCTCCCCCCTTCCACTCCGGAGCCAAAGGGGTCCGGAGAGCCCCTCCCAACTGCTATCCAAATGGACCCAAGGAAGCTGGGAGTCATCCGGGGTGCAGATATGGGCATTCCAGTGCCCACCTCCTTTGCCCTAGGAGGGGGCAGGAAGAGGAACCCCCTTTCCAGTTAAGAAAAAGGCAGCAGACCCCCACTCTGAATGCCCCCCATGGGGTAATAAAAAGGAAAAGGCCCTCAGGGGAGGGAAAGTGGTGAGTGGGTAAGAACTGGCCAATGGAAGAAAAGGGAAGACCCCCATCTTGGGGGTCCCTCAGCTACTCTTCCTCACTCTGGCCTTGGTTATCCTCTTCGTCCCCTTCTTTATGGCTGCCCCCTGGAGTGTCTCCCAAATCCCGCCCCAACTGCCCACAAAGGGGCATCTCCTCCGAGTCCACCCCCTCCTCCTCGCAGCTGATCCGGGACTCGGCTTGGGGGGCCGGCAGGGACGCGCTCTGTTCCTGGCTCCCTCGGCGCTGGGAGGAGACGCTGGTGTATTCCACGGCCGTCGTCCCGTCCTCTTGCTCGATGTAGACCCGCGCCTCCAGCCGGAGCGGGTAGGACGCCTGGCACTCCCACGCCGCGGTTGCCGACGGGGCTGCTGTCCCAGCCGGCGAGTCCTCCCCGTGCACCGCAATGTGGGGCACCGGGGCCGGCTTGGGGGCTGCGCCAGTGTGGGGGGCCAGGCAGAGCCCCTCTGCCACCCAGGGGGCCGCGTGGGGGCCAGGCCGGCTAACCAGGGGTCTGCTCTCTCCATGGCCCTCCCCGGTGGGGGGTTCCGGCTCATCGAAGCTGACCTCCTGGACCGCTTCCTGCTTCCGGAACGAGTCCCGACGCTCCGACAGGTTCAGCCGCCGCATGACCACCACCTCCTGGCGCTCGACTGGCCAGTCCCGGAGCCGGGAGATGCCACCGCCGCTGCCGTCTGAGGTTTCTCCTCCGGGACCCTCATCCCCCGGGACTGGGATCTCCAGCGCCAGCTTCCGGGCAGAAGTGATCTTCTCGGCCGACTGGACCCTCTTGAGGAGTGGCGAGCGGGAGCCGTCGGCGGAGCGGGGCCGGGCGGCCTGGCGGGCGATGGCGGGTGGGGAGAGGGTCTTGCCCTGGAAGGGGGGTGCGCCCCTGGTGAAGGGGAGGGGCGAGGGGGAGCGCTGCGGGGAGGGGGGCTGGGGGGTGCAGGAGGCGGCGGCGGAGGGGGTGCAGGCCAAGGGCGAGGGAGGGATGCTGCTGGTGGACTTGCGGCGGCCCACCTTGTAGCGCTGGCCACTGAGCTTGGGCCCCAGGCCGTGGAGAGAGCTGGGCCGGATGTGGACGGCCGCCGGAGAGGTGGGGGTGCTGGACACCGGAGAGGTGCTCTGTGGCGAGGAGGACGAATCTGCGGAGAGAAGGAGTGCTGCTGGAGCACCAAACCGGAACCCAGCAGGGGCTTGCCTCCCCCGTGACTCGAACCCAAAGCCCTGTCTCAGGCTGTTTCCAGTCCAAAAACACAGCAGAATAAACCATACCAGGGAGTCGTGGCATGCCTGTCTCCTGAGGACGATTGGGTACAGGGCTTCCAGACGCCGCTGGATGGCAAAACCCCAGCCAGCAGCCCTACTTGCCCGTGCAGAGCCCATACTGGGGGATGCTGGGAGTTGCAGTCCAGCAACATCTGGAGGAAGCTGCCCTTTGTGCCCCCTCAACTAAGCTCTCACAGCCTGGGGCCGGAGGACCCTCCGTGTTCTCCCCAAAAAAGCCATCAGGGTGGTCCCACATGCCTGAAGGCCGAAGAGGGAGAGGAGAGGAAGGTCTGTGGAGGGATGGGGAAGACCCCCACCCACGGACGAGTCATTTCAGTGGGTGTCATAAGCTCCTCCTCACCTGGCAGGGCGTCTGGGGCGGGGCTGCGGCAAGGGGGCGTTGGCCCGGGGGAGAGGCTGTGGGTGGGCGACCCCGGGAGACTCTCGCTGGAAGAGAGGGAGTGGTGGAGCCCCGAGGAGTAACTCCGGCTGGTGTGCAGGACGGACGACTGGCGGGAGATCTTCCGGAAAAGAGACTTCCTCCTGGGAGAGAGACGGGAGGGAAGCGTTACCGGTGATTTTGGGGGGAGTCGGAAAGAAGAGCCCCGATATATCAAACAGGGTGGTCTCGAAGGCTCCCCACTTCTCAGAGCAAGGGGTACCAACATGGCACCATATATGCCGGCCATGCCGGGCATCAAGAAGCAAAGCCTCACCGAAAGTCAGACAGGGAACAGGGCAGGATGTGTTTTTTGTCCCATAGTTTTGAGACACTCCCAATTTTCCCCCCCCCATAATGGCAGGAAACTGCACAGTTTTCCCACAAAAGCTGCGCAGCTTCCCCCCAAAACTGGAGTTTCCCAAAAACTCCCCCTAAGGAACACACAGCCGTCCTCGAAAACAGCGCAGCTTTCCCCACGATAACAAAAACATTGTGCAGAAAACATTCACGTTGCACACCAAGGCCTATTTCTTGCGCAACCCTGCTGATTTTGCACGACGTTTTTGTGGTGCCACGTCGCGGTTCGAAATCCTGCAAATTTTTCACGACAAAACCAGGTGTGGGTGGGAAATTCAGCCGCCCAGAGTAATATCGGGTCTGCCCAACACTGGGTCTGGCGACGGCTGCGGCCACGACACCAAATGTTTCACCGCATTGTTTGGACAGGGGTATAATGTGCAATTTAGTGTTGCATTTTCTGCACACTCTCCAAGGCTATTGAGGCTTCTCCCATTGATCTGACAGGTTGGGGACTGTCAGGAAAAAAGAAATTGGTTGAAAAGCAGAATGTAGGGAGCATGAAGGATTCATGGATCGGCCACACACTGCTTGCAAAATCTTTCAAGCGGGCCTGGTGCCCTTCCCCCCCCTCACTTCACTTTGCAAGCAGCGTGTGTGCACGCAAGCGGCTCCAAATGAGCCTTCATAGGCAAGAAGAACTGAATTCCCATCCAATGAAAGGGACTCGTCCTTAATTTGGAAGCGCCAAAAGAGCAGGTCGTCCGATATTGGCGTCTCGAAAGGCTTCCTGGAAGTAGCGGAGAGGTTTTCTTAGAATCATAGAATCATAGAAATGTAGAGTTGGAAGAGACCACACAGGCCATCCAATCCAACCCCCTTCTGCCATGCAGGAACACCCTCAAAGCACTCCCTTGGACAGAGGGCCATCCAGCCTCTGCTTAAAAACCTCCAAGGAAGGAGACTCCACTACACTCCACAGAGGCAGCAGATTCCACTGCCGGACAGCCCTGAGTGTCAGGAAGTTGTTCCTGAGGTTCAGGTGGAATCTCCTTTCCTGCAGCTTGAAGCCATTGCTCCTCGTCCTGGTCTCTGGAGCTGCAGAAAACAAGCTTGCTCCATCTTCACAGGAAACCGGGCAGTTTGATGTGTGTAGGAAAAAAAAAAGACTGTGAGTGTAAGTTTTGAATGCAAAACTGTCCAGTTTCTCAAACTCTTTCGCCGTTATCAGAAACAATGCCGTTTCTGTTGTCCTGCAACGGAAAAAGTTCTTGCAATTTGCAACTATGCAGGCGCTGTTTTAATTTGAATCTATATTTTTTGCAGGGTTGGGGATTCCAAACGGATGAATGTCCGTTTCCGCCCGCCGCAGGAGATCCGGAGTCTGCTCCGTGTTGGCTTCTTGGTTGCAAAAATATCTCAAGCAAGGGAGGCCAGGCTGGCCTGGGGAGTTCTGGACAAAGGCCCAAAGTGGTATCCTTGCTCAAAACTCTTTTAAAGAATGCTTTGCTTTTCATCTGTTTGTAGTATGCATTGTGATTTTATTATACCTCGCTTATGAAATACTAAATCCATCGGCCACCCCCGTCCGTCCGCTGGCCACCTACCGGTCCTGGTTGTCCCGTTTCCGCCCCTTCTTGCTCCGGCGGGCCATCCGGGTCTTGGAGCTGTTCTTCCGGGCCGGGCCCACCTTGATGCTGGTATTCTCCAGGGCGGTGGTCCTTAGCGCCACTTTGTTCCCACTCTGCGAGACAAAGACAGCAGGAGGTTGCAAGACAGGGGGCTTTGTTGATGCTGTTTTGGAACTGGGGGGGCAGGAAAAGGGACACCCCTCTGGAAATGGTCTGTGGATGCAGGATCATAGAATCATAGAAATGTAAAGTTGGAAGAGACCCCAGGGGCCATCCAGTCCAACCCCCTGCCATGCAGGAACACCCTCAAAGCACTCCCGACAGATGGCCATCCAGCCTCTGCTTAAAAACCTCCAAAGAAAGAGACTCCACTACACTCCAAGGCAGCAGATTCCACTGCCGGACAGCCCTGACTATCAGGAAGTTCTTCCTGAGGTTCAGGTGGAATCTCCTTTCTGCAGCTTGAATCCATTGCTCCTTGTCCTGGTCTCTGGAGCTGCAGAAAACAAGCTTGCTCCATCTTCAACCTGGCATCCCTTCAAATATTTAAACATGGCTCTCATGTCCCCTCTTAACCTTCTCTTCTGCAGACTAAACATACCCAGCTCTCTCAGTCTATCCTCATAGGGCTTCACGGCTTCCAGGCCCTGCACCATTTTGGTTGCCCTCCTCTGGACTTGCTCCAGCTTGACCATGTCCTTCTTGGAATGGGGTGCCCAGAACTGGACACAGGATTCAAGATGAGGTCTAACCAAAGCAGAGTAGAGTGGTACCCGTACCTCCCTCAATCTAGACACCAGACTCCTATTGATGCAGCCGAGAACTGCATTGGCTTTCTTGGCTGTCGCATCACACTGCTGACTCATGTTCAGCTTGTGGTCTATTAAGACTCCCAGATCCCTTTCACACGTACTGCTATCCAGCCATGTGTCCCCCATCCTATATTTCTGTATTCCATTTTTTCTACCTAAGTATAGTAAAGTCTGTAGAAGATTGGAAACCATTCCAAATTTTCTTACAATCACGAACTGGGGATTTGAGCGTCACTGGATTTGATCTTTGACTATTGGATTCATTGTCCTACGGTTATGGTGAATTGCTCTGGGGACATTTCAATGAATCACAATTTATTGATGGAATGAAACCAAAAAGCCTCTGGGGGTATACAATTGGTATTTCAAATATAATATTATCCCATTACAAAATAAAAATACTTTTTGGTGTATGTGCTGGAAATAATCTGTTAATGGTTGCTTTTTGGCGAGGGTTTGATAACCCATTTGAGTGGGAATATCTTATTCCTCTTCATTGTGAGAATGACCACATAGGGGCACGGTTTGGGGGTGGTCGGGTGGTCCCCCCTTAGCCCAACAGAGAAGCTTTGGCCGACTTCGATATCTCGGATGCCGAGGACAAGACTTCCCAAGGGAATAGCTGTGACCCCCAGTCTATTTATCATGCTCCACACACTTGAAATGCTCTCCAAAATTCCCTTTTGGCTTCTCCAGGGGTTGGGGAGAAAGGGGGGGTCCTCAGCAACCCACCTTCAGCAGCAGTTCCACCACGTCCATGTGCACCAGCCCCAAAACTGACTCTCCGTTCACATGCGTGATCAGGTCCCCGGCCCGGAGACCGGCCTCGTGCGCAGGACTTCCTTCCTCCACGCTCTGCCGGGTGAAAGAGAGACAGCCCGGTTTATCCGGGTTTCAAAGCTGATCAGAAGCAGTGCCCCCCCCCCAAAAATAATTTATAATCCACCTCTGCTAAGAAACACCCAGAAATCTTGGCCGCTCGACTTTCTGTCTGCTCCTGAGATGGAGGACTGGAGCTGGGAAGAATTACTTTTCTGGGGGATTTGGGGAGTTGTGCTCCAAAAAAGTAACTCCCCCAAGGTCCACCCTTCCTTTTCTGATTCCACAGGGCTGGGAGACGACGGGCTTTTTCTTTCATGGCGAGGAAACTTATGGCCACCCATTGTCCAATCCCTGGAAGGGGGTTGGACAAGACGGCCCTGGGGGTCTCTCCGAAACCTGTGGTTCCGTGACTCTGTCCCTGAAGACCACCCCCCCGTCCCCGCTCTGCTCACCCAAACCATGTGGTGGACCGTGTAGACGTCGCTGTCGCCCATGTAGACGCGGATGGCACGCAGGGTGAAGCCGTACTTCTTGCCCGAGCTGTGGATGACGATGGGGGGCCGGAGGCTGGTGCCCCCCAGTAACGAGTCCCGGCTTGGGGAGGAGTCGCGGGAGGAGGGGTTGGAGGAGAGGGACCGGGGGGAGATGGGGCTCACCAGGGCGCCCCCACCAAAGTCGTCTGCAAAGGAAGAACGTAATACGCAACTGAGAGCACTGCAAAATTTTCCAGAAAATTTCCTAGTTCTATTTTGCCTAGAAATCACGGCTTCTGACCATGTTCATTTTCTGGGGCTGAGAAAATGGGGTCTCTCTGTGCGGAGAGGTCACAGAAGAACACACAGGGTGACATCCAAGGGCCTTTTATGAGGAAGGATTTCCCCTCAAAAGGACCTAAATACCCCAAAGGCATCAGATCCTGTCTGACCCTGGAAGTTAAGCAGGGTCAGGTGTGGTTGGTACTTGGAAGGGAGACAGGTGCCATGGGTTGTATGTCACAGGAAGCCAGTGGCAAACCCCTACTACTACATCTGGCTAAAAAAACCCAACAATAGGGTGGCTGTAACTCTGAGCCAATTTTAAGGCACATAAACACTGCCTAAGGCATCACCAGGTCTCTTCTGATCTTGGCGCTCAGCAGGGTCGGGCCTGGTGAGTATCTGGATGGAGGACCAGCCAGACGTACCAGGCTCTGTAGGCTCTGTTTCAGGTGATGCCAAACCACCTCTGAGTACTCCTGGGGCTATCTCAGTGGGGTGGGGGGCAGATAGGGGTGACCCTACCCAGCACAAGCAGCATCCTCCGGGGGAGAGGGGCCAGCCCCCACGCGGCTTTCTCCCACCCACCTGAGCTGATGATGAGCGAGAGGGCCGAGACAGAGGCTGACTTGGGCACCCGGCCACCCGAGGCCACGCGCTGCTGCTGCGGCGGCTGCTTCCCAGGACTTTCCTTGGGGCCTGCTGGCCGCTTCCCATGCTCGGGCTCTGAACCCCGCGGGGTGGCGTGCTTGGCACCGGTGCTGTTGCTCCGGAGACGGACGCGGTTCAAACTGGCCAGGTCAGCTGGAAAGGGGAGAAGACCGGGGACAAGAGATGGTTGGGAGACACCCAATTGCCCCCAGCAACGCTGTCCAGTCCCACAGGGGTGGCATTCATATTGGGGGAGGACGGAGGAGCATCTGTGTCTCCCCCTCCTTCCTCCGTTGGCCCTTCGGGGGCAAAGACTTGTTCTCTCTTCCTACATAAAGCATCCTGCGCTCACCTGCACACATGATGCGCAAACAAAAGCCAGAACCATAGTTTGGAA
The DNA here is from genome assembly GCA_948474755.1 of Ctenosaura bakeri. Lineage (NCBI taxonomy): Eukaryota > Metazoa > Chordata > Lepidosauria > Squamata > Iguanidae > Ctenosaura > Ctenosaura bakeri. The sequence continues at coordinate 279,415 of CAOLHI010002175.1, forward strand.
AGGTTCATCCTTTTGACTATCCCGGTAGCCAGGATGCTGGCTGGGGGGATACTGGGAACTGTAGTCCAAGAAGGAACTTTTCCCAAGCTCTGGCTGCAGCCACACAGCTGTGATGGTCCCTGAGACCCCAAACTCATCTCCTCCCCCCACCCCAAATCTTGCCCCTGCCACTCCCCACTTTGGAGAAGCAATCCTCCACCCACAGAGCCTCTGGTGGGCAGACGGAGGGGGTCTCCCAAGCCCTCCCCATTTGTTTCTCCAAGCCAGAAGCCATTAACCAGATATGGGGACCTGCGGCTCCGAAAAGATTATCGGGCATGAAATGGACTTTTGTTTGCACACAAGTGAGGCTCCTTCTGTCTTGGAAACGGCCCTGCAAACAACACTCTGCATGCACGCGTGCACTCGCGCATACCTGTCAGTGCTGAGGCCTTGCCGGGGGTCCTCAATGGTGCCACTGCTGCCTCGGGGTCCCCAACCACAAAGATGGGGCGTTCCCGCTTGGCCGGGGTCCGGGAGGGGCTCTCGTCCTCGGAGGAGAAGGCGAACTTGGGCATGGCCTCTAGGCTGCAGGTGCTGCTCAAGGCGGCGGGGCTCCGGTGGCCACACTCTTGGCGGAAGGCGTGGACTGTAGAGCCGCAGGAGGTCCAGGCGCGAAGTCTGCGGGAGAGGAGGGACGGACGGGGTTATTTGGGGGGGGAAACCTTGGAGAGAAGGCTGCTGGGGGAAGCCAATGTGTTGCCCCAACTGGGAAAAACATCCTGCCCCAGAACCTACTGAATAAGGACTGAGAATTTGGATTCTGTCCCTTTAGGCCTGAGGAATGACAAAGCTTCCAATCTATCGATTTATCGATCTACCTATCTATTAATCAATTAATTATATTTGTATGCTGCCTTTCTCCCAGTATAGGAACCACGCTTACTGCCAACCTGGCAATGCCAGGGTGATCCCTGCTACTGCCAATTCATCCGAGGCGAATACTCACTGGTACCTGAGATAACAAGTTACTTTTTTGGACCTCAGCTCCCAGAATTCATGGAGCCGCACTGGACCAGGGATTCTGGGGGTTGCAATCCATACTCTCTCTTAAAGCCTCACAGAAATCTTTCCCGAGTTCTGACTGTGTTCATTTTCCACATTTGGGATGGATGAAACTGTCACGGACGACACAACCTTTGCATTTTACGAGTCCTCTTTGCTCCTGCTTGCCTTTCTGGTTGCCGACTGAGGATCAAGGTAGCCCGTTGTTAGGGCATTTCCACACTACACTGTTCTAGTGTATTATCCCACTTTCAACATCCTTTGCAATTCTGGGGTTTGTAGTTTACCGTGGCCCTCCAAATGCCCCTTCCTAAACTATAAACACCGGCATCCCACAGGATGTTGAAAGTGGAATAACAGCACTATAACAGTCTAGTGCGGAAATGACCTCAGTCTTTAAAAACTCTTTCTTTGAAAATTCCTCAGATTATGATGGGTAATTGTACCCCTCTTTCGGGGGCCTTGAATCATTCATTTTTTAAAAAGATCCAATCATCATGGTTTTATCTTGCTGAATTTTGGCCCCCAACCCTTAAATGCCCCAAGGAGAGGGCGGGGCCACCTCATCGCCAATCCCAAGTCCCATTTAACCAGATCAACATCAAGAGTCGATGCCACAGTCAAGATCGTATTAACGAATATCAATTAGTCAAGTCTGGGCGGGAGGAATTTTATTTGCCATTAAGAGCCATTTGTTAATAATGATTAATAGGGATTAGTTTCAGCTAGTTTTAAAAATCTATTTTACAAGCACGCAGCTATTTTTAATGCCACGTTAATTTTGCAAAAACCCAGTGTGGCCCCTGAGCACTGAAAAGGGGCCCCGGGCTCTCCAGCGCTTGTCCAACCCTAGCCACCTGGGCTTCTTTGCCCCCCAGTCTGGGCCCACCTGGTCTCCGTGGCTGGACAGCGGCTCTTCTCCTCATCTCCGGAGCTGCGATCCCCGCGCTCAGCCGGATCCTCCTTGTCTTCTCCGCGGCTCTGATCCCCCGAGGAGGAGGAGAGGTTGAGGGCTGGAGGATTGGCTAGGTACTCAGAGCTGCTGTACACCTGCAAAAGACCAGTCTGGTGTGAATGGACTGGGTGGGGTTGGTCTTCATGACCCCTGGAAGCCCCTCTTGACTTTTCTGACCAACTGGGGCCCCCCACATCCCCAGACCCCATGGGCAAACCTTGCTGAAGCGGTGAGAGCAAGAGGAGAACTGGCGGATCTCCACACAGGACTCCTCGTCGTTCGTCTCCTCGTCTTCGGAGCCCAGGTGCCGGTAGCGCTCCGAGCGAGCTGGAGGGTGGGGCGACAGCGGCAGAGAGATGGGGTTCAGGGAGGCACCCCACTGGAGAGCCCAAAGCTGCTCTCTTTCTCCCTCCCTCCTCCTTCCCCACTCAACAACACACCTTGCCAGGAAACCTTGAAATCACCCCCAGGGACCCCCCACCTGTTTCAGCCTTCAGCAAGAAGGGTACCCTCATAATAAATGATAATAAATAAATGTTCATTCCATACTCCACCCCTCTGGGGCTGGCCACAATCTAGGGCATCCGACTCCTAGATTGCACTGGTGGAGCCTGACCGGCCCAGGCAGGCAGCCCCCCTCTCCTTCCCACCCACCCCCCAAATTGCCAGAGGAGCCTTACTGTCGAAATAGCTGGTGTCGTCCTCGGCCTCCAGCTGGGGGATGAACTCCGCCTTCTGGCGCAGGAGGCCAGTCCAGTCCAGGTTGCGGAAGAAGGGGTGCTGCTTCACCTCGTGGGCCCCCCCTGGCAGTGGGAGGAGAAGGGATGGGTGTGAGACCCCCCACTTTCTCCCCCTCTTGCATGCACCCACATCCCTCCCAGTGCCACGCTACCTGTGCCCAGGCGCTCGAGGGGGCAGTGGCGCAGGAGTTGCGTGATCAGGTCCTGGGCGTCGGACGGAAGCGCTTCGTCCCCCTCCGGCCACATGATTTCATCTGAAAGGCAGATCAAAAAAGCAAGCGGTGTGATTTTTGCAAAGGGTGCAAGATAACTCCTTTTGCAGTTCCCCCCAACCCCTTCTTGGACCCCCAGGTCCAGCTGGTACTTTGGACTTCAGCTCCCAGAAGCCACAGTTAACTTGGCACAAGGATCAAAATAACTTGGCCAAAGTCAAAAATATCCAGATCCAAAGATCCGAGCACCCCTGGATTAGAAAATGGGCAGAGGAGAGAGAAGAAAGTAGGAACGAACCCATCTGAGAAATCCATGCAAGATGAGGAGAGTCAGCAGCAGAGCTTGGGGAAAGTTACTTTCCTGGACTACAACTCCCAGGGGCCCTGCTGGCTGGGGGAATTTGGAAAGCGTGGTCCAAAAGAAAGAAGAAAATCCTCCAAGTTCTGGGAGAAATTTCCATGGCCAGACCTGAAGCTCGGTTCTGGTCCTCACTGCTAAGTTTCGTCCACCCTTTTTCAGCACTGAATTGAGTTTTTTATTTTTTAAGATCGCCGGAAAAAACTGCATATCTATACAGACATCATGAAACTATGGATTTGTGACATCTAACCATATTGCACTCTGTGGTCTGGTTAGAGAAACTGGTCAGTGGTGCCCAGAGTGGTAACCTTTCCAAGGCTTTCCTATTTTGTGTTGCATTTTGCCGGAGGTTCTCTTTCCCAGGGAGGGACCGGCAAAATCACCCCGAGGATTCCTGCCCTAAGAAAGCCCCCAGGGAATTTGTGGGGCGCCATAAGTCAATGGGGGGACCTGGAAGCACACATACACACACAAGGCACCAAATCTTGTCTGAACTTGGAAGCTAAGCAGGGTCAGCCCCGGTTAGTAACCGGATGGGAGACTGCCAACAAAACCCCAGATGCTGTAGGAGGGAATCGGCAAACCCACCCCAGAACATTTCTAAAAAAAAAAATTCCTATGGGTTGCCATAAGTTGGCACGTGACTTGAAGGCCCAGACCAACACACACACACATACAATTTTTTTATTGCAGTGACCCACTCATTTATTAATCACATTTCTATCCCCTGTTTCCTCCTCCAGTGAGTATGTGGCCCTCCTCCTCTTTCTTACTTTATTTGCACTACAACTCTCCAACGGAGGCCAGGCTGAGGCCATTTCCGCACTACACTGTTATAGTCCCCTTATTCCACTCGCAACCTCCTGTGGAATTCTGAGGTTTGTAGTTTCCCAAGGTTGAGAACCCTAAAGACCCCTCCCCAAACTGCAGACCCCAGGATTATTTCATAGGAGGCTGAAAGTGGAGTCACAGCACTAGTGCAGAAATGGCGTTAGAGAGAGAGTGACTCCCAAGGTCACCCAATGAGTTTCACGCTCCAGTGGGAAGTGGAACCCCCCGTCACCCCCCATCAGACCCTCTTATTCAGCTGTTTTCGGGGAACAGGGGCTGGATGGGCAAGATCTCTCCAATGGCTGGATGACCACTGGGTTCCCCAACCGAGGAAAAAGAAGGCACTCTTTCCTACAGGGGAAGGGTGGGGGGCCTCAATCTGCTGCCCTCTCCCCTCTGTGCCCCCCCACCTGCCACCCACGGGCTGCGTTTGGGTCCGAAGGACCCCTCTGTCCCTCTCCAATCTGCGTATTTCCTGAAAGACCCTCTTGTTTGGGAAGCTGAGCCACACAGTGGGAGCGGAGGGCACACTGCCCGGCCACTGGAGAGGGGCATGGGCGGGGGACGGTGTTTCGCAGGGCATAGGAAGCCCCTCTTCCTCACCCCCTAGAGTCCAGGCCCCCCGCCCCATGCTTCCAGCCCC